>JAODTR010044039.1:8042-19243 GCA_025399935.1 Amblyopsis rosae | reverse complement strand
CCGGAGATGATTTGTGTATATATATATATATATATATATATATATATGTATATGTATGTATGTATGTATGTATGTATGTATACATGTATAATAATATAGTAATTCTGGAGAAATATAGTTGATATTTGAACTCAATCGAAGCAAACACACCTCTCCCTTCAATGCCACAGGGTGCTCATTCAGAAGCTCCACCCCACACATTGAAAACGCATCCCACGGCTAGGGTATTGTTGTGTGGTGCGGTCTGCACCAATATTTTTAAGTTCTCATGTACAGAGCCTGGGCTGTGCAGCAACACCAGATTATTTCTTCAGAGCGCACACAGAACTGCCAGCAAGTAAACTGTGAGTAGACATGTACAGACTTTATTATCTTGCAATCGCTGACTCACCCTTTAAGGGCGTTTCTGTTGTGTACCCGTACAGAACTTGTTTCTCCACAAACCGGAGGCAAACTGCAAAAGCTTTTTATGAATCAGGCGTCGGTTTATTTATTGCAACACCTCAATGAGCGATACGTATAATAAAAACAAAACATTTATTTATGTATACAAGTTTAAGATGGTTGCCATAATTAAACCCCTCCCCCCCATAGTCTATAAGCTGCTACTGGTCTTCATAGAAGACTTTCGCCATTGCAAGCCCTACTTTTGCCACCTTCTTTTCTTTGGCCTCGGGACCCATATTGGTGCGGGCCAGGCCCACCCAGTACTGCTCTGTACGGGCCTGGTAGTCTGCCAGCGTCTCCCCCTCCTGGGCCACTGGATGCTTGTCTTCTGTGGGGAGCATGGGGTAAGGGAGAGGTTTATCGGCCACGATAAAGATGTGCTTCGTATCCAGACAGTATAATGTCTAGCAATAGAGTTGCTGTTTATTTTTATATGTTTATTTAGCCTTTATTTAACCAGGACACACGCACGCACGCACACACACATTAGAATCTCAACTAGATTAGAATCTTTTTCAAGGGAGACCTGGCCAAGAAATTACATAAAACGACAAACAAGGTTTCAAACATAAAATTATATACATATTATATACTGTATGTATGTATGTACATACAAGTACATACTTAAATAAAGTAAATAAAGTCAGTTCTGAAGAATGTACCAAGCAGGGGCAACTTTTTTTAAATATATTTTTTTACCTAATTCTGTACGGACAAAAGGACAAAAAGCTAATTTAGAAGAAAGCCTACTGGTATCAGTGTATTACATTGTGTAGCTAACAGTCTTGAGGGTAATGCATTAGAGTACTCAGATTTGTTTTCTGTTGATTAACGTAACGCGCTAGTCTTGCAATTCAAGTAATCTGTTGTTAGTTATATTTTCAAACACATAAGTACGTTACTACATGTTTCACCTGTTCACTTTGTTGCTACGCATGCCACACACACAAAAGACAACCCCCCCCCCGTGCATTCCTTCCTGCTTCTTGGCGGCCATAGGCTACCGTAGCGGTATCCAATCCTACAGATGTCAGCGGGCTACGCACGTATTAAACCAGGTTGTGATCAGAAACATTTGAGGGGATTAACCAGATGATCGATGATCTAAATTAGCATGTAGCCAGCAAGTTATATATTTTACACTGTTGCACACAAACAAGAAAGCTATCTTACCTAACAAAATGAATGGAAAATAGATTATTATTAATTATTCCACGCGTACAGTAATCAGACAGAGCTCATGAAATTTAGGCTACTAAAGTAAGCTCTTGTAGCAGAATGGATTAAAACATCCCAGGACATTGTTGCTAACTAGTAGATGACAGAGTCTTAAATAATGGCGTGGAAGCATAATTTTGAATGTGTGAAAGGAAAGCTGTCATATCGTTAGCAACCAAAAGTCTGCACAGGTTCCACCTGTCAGGTAAGATACCCTCAGTTTCTATTTACGGTAGCCTACTTTTACCTAAACTAATTATTTTTTTAAATTGAAAACCAAATACATATATTCTGTGTTAGGATGTGCGTTGACCCCACATTTCGATCAACCATAATCGTTCATTAATAAAGCTTCATTGTCTGTTATCAGATCAGACTATGGGCTGTAGACTATGCAATGTCGACAGATCAGGTCAATACATTTGAATGTAGGCTAGCAGTAAGATGGCTAGACATAAGCGCCCTTTCAACAGTACCGGTATACTGTAGGTAACATGTCATGGGGTTTTAATTTCTATTTATAGCGTAAAAATGTGCTCCAACAAGTTACTTTCTCGACCAGGCAACGCTGTAAAGCAACGCTGTGTGTTTTTAATGTCAGTAATCCTGTAACAAGTTACTTTTAACTAGTAATGTTACCCAACACTGGTAGCTACATCAGATGCATGCAGACAAACCATTACATTACATTACCTTCACTCTCCTCTTCAGATTCATCCTCCTCTTCCTCTTCTCCTTCTTCATCTTCTGATTCAGACTCATCTAGCCACTCCTGTGTCTCTGTGGGAAGAGAAGAAACAATTCCCAATAAACTATTAATGTTGGGTGACGATGACTCGTTTATAACGTTCTAACTATTAATTAGTGGATGATAACAACAAAAAACATCTTTGCACTAAACTGCTCTTGAGAAGGCTTGCTAACTTCAAGGTCAAATCAACACAAACTCCCTCAGAGTCTCCGCCCCACACACACAAATACATTGTGAAGACAAGATGCTTTGAGCGGTGTTTGCCATTTTGTTTTTGTTCCTATTTACGGAGCCAGGTCTGTGTAGAAGTACCAAATTCTTTTTTCATTATGCACAGAGAACGGTTAAAAATAGCGAGGAGATATTGTGAAAGTGTATTAGCTTACAATTAGCTGACAATAGCTAATAGACTACACCTAGACTAGACAAACAGTTAATGCTGGTGTGTGATGTCTGTGCCTATATATATATATATATATATATATACGCACACACACACATATAGTGTGGCTACTCACTGGGGTCCATCTCCACCAGTACCTCCCAGCAGTCCATCTTGTGGAGGTCAAGGCAGTAGAGGTCATTGAGGGTGAACTGGCGGTCTCCCACCTCAAACATCCCCCCGTACAGGAAGAGCTTTCCCTGGCGCACCGTTGCCATGGCGCTGGACCTCGGGCAGGGCTCCACCGATGGGGCACAGGCTGAGCATTTAGGGAAAATAAAGGGAAAGTGTGTAAAGCCATAGACAGTCAGGCATTGGATACCTGCGGAATATTGGGCTCCCTCGTCAATTAGTCTTCGAACGTTATAACGTGCATTCCTTGACGCGCTGCCGAACGCTGCCACCAGGGAGCGCTCAAGAGGCCTCTTGAGGGGTCCCCTCGAGCCCCCGGCCAGACTGAAACAACCTAGGCCTCACCTCCTTCCTCCTCATCATCATCTTCATCGTCGTCGTCATCCTCCTCTTTCTCCGCACGAGCCCCGGGGATGACCTCCTTGACGGTCATCACTGTGCCGTCCTCCGTCACGAACTCCTTGATGACCTCGATGGGACCGGTGGGGATGGCAACGGCCTCCTCCGCCCCCGCCCCCTCCTCCGCTTCGCCCTCCGCCCCGGCTTTCTTCCCCCTGCGGCGCCGCTTCCTCTCCGACTTGGTACCCTGGGCGGACGGGGTATTGGGGAGCGTGAGAAACCAATGTTTCACGCCCACACAGGGTCCGGTGTCTGAGAGCTGAAGCATTGTACTACAATACTGTGCTCTAAAGCAGTGGTCCCCAACCCTGGGGTCCTGGAGGGCCGCTGCCCTGCATGTTTTAGATGTCTCCCTGCTCCCAACACACCTGATTCAAATGAACGGGTCGTTATCAGGATTCTATCGATCAATACATTTGAATCAGGTGTGTGTAATCATGTCCTGAACTTCATCTAAAAAGTATGGGGATATTATTAAGAATCTTTTATGCAGTATGAAATAAGTAGACCTATATCACACAAAATGAACTTGTGTAGAAGGTAGAAACCTCATAATGTTGTAGCCTACATAATGGCAACAAACCACCCCACCCATCTAAATGTCAAGCGCGAACAGAGAGGTTGGCGATTGGCAGTTCGCTCTGGTCTCTCCGGTTGAACTTTACCCTGAGCTGTGCTGGGAACCAGCGGCCCTTCGCCGTGTCGTACAGGTAAAGGTCGTTGAAGAAGTCGCCCTCCAGCGTTTCGTCGCCCTCCTCGTCGCACACGCCGCCGAACAGAACCGCGCGACCCGCCGGGCCCAGGGCCAGGCTGAACCCGGCACGGGGAGGAGGCTTGCTGCCCGACGGACTCACCCGGGACCAAGACCATTTCTCTGGAGGACGGAAGAGACCGGATAAGGTGTTTAACACGCAATGTACCCCCGAGAAACATCATTCGTGTCATTATTCATTCATGTCCAAGTGTATTTTAACAGTCATAAGGTAAAGTCAGCTATTGCAAGCTAAATACACTTTCTGTAAAAATTCACTAAATATCTCCTTGCCTTTTGCTAGCTTACCGTTGTCTGTGTGTGTTCTGAAAACTTCTACATAAACAAAGTGGCAAACTGGTGGCTCATATCAAAGTCATAGTACTACGCTTTGCTTCACAATGCATTTCTGTGTGTGATCCGCCGCCATGTAGGAACTGCGAGCGCAGAGTGATACTGTTAAGTTAGCAAGAATGACTGACCCTGCCTTTCATTTCATTTCACTAGATGGCTGCTCTACCGGGTACAGAGGATTTGCTTGGAGCTTGGTAGAGCAGTGTCCTCCTATTTTGCCCCATAGGAACACACTACAGCTTAATGATATTGTCTCCCTGGGAGAGTTCAAAGCTCGGATAAAGGCCTAAATGTAACTGAAGAGTGTAATTGCTATTCCTAAACTTGATGTTGTAACACATTCATGTTGTACCTGGCCTGTTCTAATGTGTGCTCTGTTTTAATTTTTTACGTTTTAACTTTGTTAACGGTGTGCTGTCTTGGCCAGGTCTCCCTTGGAAAAGAGACGTGAACCCCAAGCGATTTCCTGGTTCAAATCATTTTGAACAAAAGATAATAAAAATATAAAAACAAACTGCTAAACGAGAACTCTACAATACCTTGGTCCTCCTTGCCCTCTCTCTTCAAAAGGAACATGTTTGAGTGGATGGTTCCCTTCTCCACATCTTTTTTAGCTTTCTGTAGACACACACACACATACACAGTTGCAAACAAGCATGTACTAAACAGATACATGTGGTTCATTTTGAAGGTCCACACAGACAGACAGAAAGACAGACAGGCAGACAGCACACTGTGCATGCATGTGCATGAATGAGCACACACACACACACACGCACACACACCACTTTGGAGTATCCGCCGTAGATGATGATGCCCGAGGCGTCAGTCATGGGGGTCATCTGGCAGGCGGAGCGTGGCGAGGGGGCGGAGCCTGAGGGAGAAAGGCGTGTCCAAGAGAAAGCGTCCAGGGAGAAGGCGTACACATCATTGTAGTAGATGAAGTCCCTGGAGAAGAAACATGGATTTGGGGTGGGGGATGGGTTGAGTCAGACTGTTTTTAATAGACACATTTAAAAGTGTCACTGCTCCCTAAATTGTGTTTTTTTTTGCGCTAAATAATTAGACTGCACTGTGATAATACACATAAATGCTGGTGGAAATATATTTAATATAGACAAAATTCCTCTTTAAAAAAAAAAAAAATCTTGATTTTATGGTCTGAAATGGCTCTACACATCATAGCTGTTAAAAATCGCCTTAAGACTTGGCTGGTTTAAAACCAGTACATTTGGTCTGCTCATGCATGATCAAAATCAATTGATGTTAATGGGGGTTCCCTCCCTCTAAGTCATACTTCTTGTCCTCGGTTTCATAATTACATTTTACATTCAGATGACCACAAACTATCGCCATGGCTGTGTCAGCTGCCCTGGACAGGACCGTTCCCTGTGTTTCCTCCGTCCAGTGAAAATGTGCTGAACCAATTTCCCTTCCCTCGTTATGAGCCCTTTGAGCCTCCCTCTCTGAACAGTTAGTTTACCTAGAGCCCTCGTGGAAGCCTCCGAACACCAGCAGCTGCCTCTTGCTGAGCACCATCCTGTGACCGCTTCTGCCGGACGGTCCACCCGGTGCCCTGGAAAACACGTGCAAGCATGTGCGTACGCACGCACGTTAAGAAGTTAGATGGGGCACACAAGGAGTGGGATTAAACTACTCTCAAACTGCCAACACGGCTTTCAGACCAATCCTTCTAAATACAGTCGTGAAAAACACTGAGACCGCTGCAGCAACAGCTCTGGTTTTCCTATTTCATTTATACATTTGTATTTTTAACATTTAAATTTGTACAATGTTTTTATTTTAGTTATATTTTTTACATTTACAGTATGTTTATACTAGTATATTATTTTTCTCATGTGTGCTCTTACTATTTTCCAGAGCTATATGTTTAAGCAGCAACATTTCCCCATTAAGAGTGTTCTGATTTAGTGCCACTCTCTGTGGGACTGTGTGACCAGGACAACCAGAAGTCATCTCTGACCACGGTGCCAGCTCACGTCAAACAGCCTCACGCCGTCTGGTGTGGACGTACTTGATGTTCTCCCAGGTGTGGGTGGCCAGGTGCAGAACCCACATGTCCTTGTAGTGGTAGAACTGCTCTGCGTCTGGGGAGGTGAACTCTCCCCCAAACACCCACAGCTGACCTCCGCCCTGGGGTACCACCACTGCCTTGGGAAGGGATGGGGGGGTGGGACAGAAGACCAGTGTTGGGCAAGTTACTCAGGAATAGTAATAAGTTACTATTTACTCCTTCAAAAAGTAATAACATTACTTTACTTATTACTGGGTATTAAAAGTAATTAGATACTAGTTACATTACTATATTACTTTCACAATCACTACCCTGCCTTCCAAAAAATGACAATCTGTGTAGCCAGCTCATTTTAGAATTGAATCCTCTTTATTCGAACAATAATGAACCTTAGGAGTCAACAATCAGCCAAAGTGAAAACACTGCAGCCTCTCAAACCAGATGATTGACAGGTTGGTTCATTTAGCCTACCCTAAGTTTGCTAGGACCAGCATACATTTTTTATAATAAGAGGAAAGTCTGGGGGGGAAATCTCATTTGTGTAACGCAGTAATGCAGCATTACCTGGATTAGTAATTGTAATATTATTACTGTTTTGGAAAAAGTAATTAATTACACTAGTAGTTACTGAAAAAAGTAATAATATTACAGTAACTAGTTACTGCCCCACACTGAAGAAGACATAAGATAGGAGAATGGAGAATGAAAAGTCATTAAAAAATATTGAATAATAATAATAATAATGATAATGAGTTGAATGGAAGAAAAAGAAAGAAATATTGTATTATGTGAAAACGTTCATATTTTTTTTTCTATTGAGGTATGCTTATTGAACTTTCTGGTAATTTCCTTTGTTTTATATCTTGGAGGAAGGAACCTTTCTAGTTTTGAACATTACTCAAACAGTGAAAGACTGCCATCTTTTGGTCAAAAGATATATAAGAAAGGTATGCAAGGTTAGTACAGCTACATTATATTCCATTTAGTATGGAACTAATATAAACTATTTGATCTTTGCCATTTGATGATGACTCATACCAACTTGTATATTTTGTCACAGGCTAAAAAATGTTCTAATTGCTATTAATGTATAAATTGCCCAATCAGCAGCTGAGACACTCCTGCCAAGATCTCTCCAACATGTCCTCCATTTAGTAGGAGTTTATCTCCAATAATACACAGTTAAATTCTTGTCAAACTCTAATTATAAAAAATGTATAGAATTATTATTTAAAAAATTTAAGTACAGCAGCTGTCAATCAGCTAGTGTTGGCAATGCTGTCTGTCATATAGCTTGTACCTGGTGGGCACAGCGTGGGGGCGGAGGGTTAGGGACCTCTGACTTGATCCAGCTGTTCTTCTTGATGTTGTAGACAAACAGGTCATTGTACAGATATGTCTGGCGGGAAAAGGTAACGATTACTGTCATGTTCATACATTGTGGATACAGCTGTACAGTGATGTTCACTATGCCACACAACAATACAGTGGAACAATAATGACAGGCTAATAATAATATTACCTTTTTACCGTTGAAAAACTCTCCTCCAAACAAGATAAGCTCATCTTTCTCTGGGTGGGCGGAGAGCGAAGCGTTCAATCTGAATAGACAAGTACGGTTTCAACAGATAGGTCTACAACTGAACCAGCAGATACTCCACATGTCACGGAGGGTAAGCATCTTTTGAGAGGCAGAGTGAGGGAGGCAGTTACCTGGGAGATGGTGGCAGACATGCGGTTTCCATCACCTGGGTCTTTTTGGCATCTTGCCTCTGAAACTCTGCGATCATTGCTTCCAAATCTTCCTAAAGTAAGAAGGAAGTGAGAAGGAATCGGGAATATGATATTTTAGGTTTGGTCTATCTATACATTCCCCGTCGTTTTATTTGTACATTTTTACATAACCGGTATTACACACCGGTATTATACGTGTATTACATGACACGTATTCACAAAATGTATGAAGTTAATTCGGAAAACAATGACGTGTGTACTGTGATAGGTACGTATGAAAATTAAAGCACGAAACAAACATAAATACCTCTTCTTGTTTGGACCTCTTATAAACCTTTTTCTCCATTTTGGAAGCAGTCTTCTCGGCTCCTTTAACTTTCTTCTCATTCTTATTTTTTTTACCCATTGTTGCTGTATATATTTTAATATGTATTTAGATATATGGGATTTAAGTGTACTTTGCATGAAGTGTGTACTACATGTGGCACTACTAAATAGACGCTCATGTCTTTCCCTGCTAACATCGGTGTACTTCCGGCAACAACATTGCCGTATACCCAGAATGTAAATCCGATGGCGCCCTCTACTGTGGTGGGTGAGAACCAACATTTATGCTATGAGCTCCTCTTATAAATATAATGCTGCCTGTATTTACATAAACGTCACAATCACGCAAATGTATTCAAACTTTAGCAAACACTCTGTATAATAAAATAAAACAAAACATTCCCAAACTAAAATACAAATAAATAATAAATAAGGGAGGCAATTGTGTGTGTGTATTTCGGAATATTGGTGTGTTTGTGTTTGTCTGTCTTTTAGATTCCATATATCAACAGTGTGTGAAATATCACAGTTGTGCGATGTGACAGTTGACTGTTTACCACCAGGTCCTCACAGACAAGCCCAAACCATAAACATGTTCGTCTTCAAAGCAGGCATGCATGCACACACACACACGCACACAGACAATGTTAACAGAGAACTGTGGTGATGTCTAGGAAATCAGCAACATAAGATATAAATTATACACAAGTTCAGCGTGTTATAGTCTGAAACTGACAAATCAGCAGCAGGCACCCTGTATGAAAGCCTGGGGATGAAGATTCACCACATTCCTGAAATGATTTAGTTTATCATACAATTAGATAATTTAGTAGTCTTTTAAAATGCATGTATAGTTTAACATAAACTGTTGAAGAACCTTGTTTTGGATGGGAATCAAACAACCCATCCTAGTGTTTTACAAATCTGTACCAATACTAATTACACTGATTAAACCCTAGCCAGAGGAATTATTAAATATTCTGAGGCTAATAATTTAACTGTACAATATATCTGTTCATATATAAATTAAAGCATGAACCCTCCTGATGACACACCTTAGAACATAATTTGGCCTATTATGATTATTATTATGATTATTATTATTATTAGGCCTAGTCTGTGATGTTAATAATTTATAATAATTTATAATAACAATAATATATATATATATATATATATATATATATATAAATAATAATTTTCCAACCATCTGACAACACATTATGATAGACCTTTTCCTCTCTCTGACACCTGGATGAACACAAACACACACGCACACAATATGAGGGAGGGGGCAAACATACAGACAAACGGACAGACAGACAGAAAACAAAGGGCGAATCTGTAGGCACATGACTATGTCCATCCTGAGGGGGTTTAGAGGAAGACACACAGCTTATCACAAGTTGTGCTCTCTCAGTCGACGAGTGTATTCACATGATGAGAAGCCTCGGGGGTTGGCAAACTTCCACCGCCTATAGCTTCAAATAAGTTACTCTCATCTACAACAATGGAAAACTGTCGGTGGGGTTACACAGAGAGTGTTCCAGAACTGGCTCCCCACCTATTCCTGTTGTCGAAGAACCCAGGATGTAGACACACACACACACACAAAGACACAAGTATTAAAATAAAATAAAAATAAATATTTTTAAGTTGTTTCATGAGTCTATTGGTGGAAGGGGACTAGTGTATGCGAGTGCAAGGCAGCCTGACAGGGCAAGGTACTTGCATGTGCACATACATGAACTGACAATGTATATAGCATGTTAATAGGGGCCACTTCGCTTGCCCCACTCTGGCACAAGAAATACACACAATATGGAATTTTTTTTCATGTCTTAACAAGGCTGCAATGGCTAGCACCTGAGCCTGTGCAATATGTGTGCGTGCGTGCGTGCATGTGCGTGTGCTTGTGTCTCTCTATGGTTTTTGTCTCAATCTGTTTGCTGCTCAAATGGACAGCGGTCGTGACTGAGAACAGAATGAGACGATAAGACAAAGAGATTGAGAAGATGCAATCAGTCTCTCGATGGATGGGAAATTTCCCAGGTGGTTATTTGCTACTGATTACATAGTGAGAAAATGTGCTTTCATTTCCTCTGACAATATTCATAATTGATTCATCATAGCAGATTGCATGTTTGCACTGTCTTAGATATCAGAGTAATGTTTATTCAGACGCTACACTAATATTACCACAGGAAACCTAGGAAACAGAAACAGAATCCTATGATCTCAAGTCAGCGTGTGTATTTTTGTCTTGTATGTGCTCGTGCATGTGTGTGTGTCTGTGTGTGTGCATGTGTGCGTTTGTGTGTGCATGCGTGTGTGTGTGCGTTTGTGCATGGATACACAGACGTGAAATTACCAGCAGCAGACACCTGCGAGGTTCTTCTATAGTCTGTTTATTCTACAGCCGTTTTCTCTCTCATATTCTTATCCGCTCCATGGTGTGGGAAAGAACGAGACAGGCAGATCAACATACAGACACACTCTGGTAAACATGTGAAGAGCCAATGAGCTCTACACAATCTGAACATACAGACACACTCTGGTAAACATGTGAAGAGCCAATGAACTCTACACAATCAGAACATACAGACACACT
>JAODTR010044009.1:0-19247 GCA_025399935.1 Amblyopsis rosae | reverse complement strand
CAGCATTGAGATTGCCTGCAATGACAACAAGCTCAGTCCGATGGTGATGTGATATACCGCCCCAGACCATGACGGACACCCCACCTCCAAATCGATCCCGCTCCAGAGTACAGGCCTCGGTGTAACGCTCATTCCTTCAACGATAAACACAAGTCCGTTCATCACCCCTGGTGAGACAAAACCGTGACTCATCAGTGAAGAGCACTTTTTGCCACTCCTGTCTCCAGCGAAGGTGGGTTTGTGCCCATTGGTGGCATTGTTGCTGGTGATGTCTGGTAAGGACCTGCCTTACAACAGTCCTACAAGTCCTCAGTCCAGCCTCTCTCAGCCTATTGCGGACAGTCTAAGCACTGATAGAGGGATTGTATGTTCCTGGTGTGACCCGGGCAGTTGTTGTGGCCATCCTGTACCTGTCCCGCAGGTGTGATATTCGGATGTACTGATCCTGTGCAGGTGTTGTTACACGCGGACTTCCACTGCGAGGATGATCAGCTGTCCTTCTTGTCTCCCTGTAGCGCTGTCTTAGGTGTCTCACAGTGCGGACATGGCAATTTATTGCCCTGGCCACATCAGCAGCCCTCATGCCTTCCTGCAGCATGCCTAATGCACGTTCACGCAGATGAGCCGGGACCCTGGGCATCTTTCTTTTGGTGTTTTTCACAGTCAGTAGAAAAATCTCTGTAGTGTCCTGCGTTTTTAGAACTGTGACCTTAAATGCCTACTCTCTGTAAGCTGTCAATGTGTTAACGATACTGAAGCTTAATAGCGCGATATGACACTATTTTAAACTGAGGGAAATGTATTAATCTCTCTCTCTCTCTCTCTCTCTCTCTTTCAGCCTTCGATGGGGAACACTGCTGGGAGCCCTACATTCCTCATGGGAACTTCAGCAGCAGTGACATCACCTACCAGCTGGGCACCACTGTTACCTTTTCCTGCTCCCCAGGGTTTTTGATTGAGCAGGGCTCGGGAACCATTGAGTGTGTGGATCCCAGTGACCCACACTGGAATGAGAGTGAACCCGTGTGCAGAGGTGAGGCTTCATCATTCACACACCAGTGACAGATTCTCTCATTATTTCACTTCTGTTTCATCATTAATGTTGGTGGTTATAATAATGGAAGATCTATTTATATCTACCTAGATCAGCTTTTATGGTGTTAATCTACATCTTAAAAAAATGTGAAACCCACTGATCTAGTTGAATGTAATGTTTATAGTATGTTATTGCTTAGTAACATTGATGTGTAAATGGTCATTTTAAATATAACTAACTCAATGTATCAGTTCTCAATTGTATCTACTGTATATTTGTATCTCTTCAGTGAACAAGTTGTCGCTCATGTTCATTCATGTTGTGTTTTCTCATTCAGTATTTTATCTCTCATCACTTCACTTGCTGTTTTTCTCTCCTTTCACTATGTCATCACCCTTTTATCGTCATCCAGTCTTCTTCGGTCTTCCTTGCCTCAATGTCTTTCTTCCTACCCTCTAAGCTGTCTGTGGTGGAGAGTTGACAGAGCCTTCGGGCACGATCCTGTCTCCTGATTGGCCCCAGAGCTACTCCAAGGGCCAAGAGTGTTCGTGGCAGATCCATGTCAATGAGGAGAAGCGCATTGAGTTGGATGTGCAGATGTAAGTACACAGCAGAGGCAGTGTAAACCACCACTGTGACGCAGCATTACATTGTACAATACATGTGTGACCAGTGTGGTAGTGGGGCAGAGAAGGCACAGAAGCGAGTATGTATCACATTGTGTGCCACCATGACACACACAGGACAAGCAACTTTGTACTTTTCTCCTGAAGTCTGAATATCCGGCACAATGACGTCCTGACCGTCTTTGATGGGCGTGACCCTATGTCCCATGTGATTGGCCAGTACCTCGGACCCCGAGAGCGCTTCCAGGTGGTGTCTGGAGGGTCAGAGGTCACCATTCAGTTTCAAAGTGACTCGGATGATTCAAGCTTCATCTTAAGCCAAGGCTTTCTTATTCACTACCATGGTGCGTCTGATGTGTTTAATATCATATTTCACTTATGACATGTTGTATACAGCAGGCATTATGGAGACCTAGTAATTCAATTATCAAAACAATTAAACAATGATCATTTTCATTGCACTATTTCTCCTTTCAGAGGTGGAGCCTAATGACACCTGCCCCACTCTCCCTCAGATTGAGTTTGGCTGGATTAGCTCCTCCCACTCCTCCCCTGTGAGGGGCAGTGTGTTGACCTATCAATGCCAACCAGGATATGACATCAGTGGTTCTGACATCATTACCTGCCAGTGGGACCTCTCATGGAGCAACAGTCCTCCTACTTGTGTGAGAGGTAAGACAACAAAATAGATGGACAACAAAAATGAATTGTAAATTGTAAGGACGTTATACTCCATGAACCCATATATCAATTAAATGGTCTCAATACAGTAAGTGAACAAATGTTCCCCCTGCAGTCCAGCAGTGTCCTGACCCTGGTGAGGTTGTGAATGGAGCGCGCTCAGTGCACCCCGAGGCTGGCTTCGCTGTTGGAACTGTCGCCCGCTTTTCCTGTAACCAGGGTTACCAACTGGAAGGTCCAAGCCAAATCTCCTGCCATGGGCGAGACACTGGCACCCCAAAATGGAGCGACCGCAGTCCCAAGTGTGTCTGTGAGTGCCCTGATTGTGCATTTTATTTTATGTGTCTGTTTTATTAAGATATACTGGACTACAAGTAAATACACTTGATCAACTCAATTCTACGTCTGTGTGCACAAAACAGTGAAATATGACCCATGCCCAAATCCGGGCGTTCCTGACAATGGTTATCAGACTTTGTACAAACATAGCTACCAAGCAGGTGAGACCCTGCGCTTCTTCTGCTATGAGGGCTATGAGCTTATTGGTGAGGTCATTATCAACTGTGTTCCTGGCCATCCATCTCAGTGGAACAGCCCACCACCCTTTTGTAAAGGTACTGTTTGAAATGTTTTAACAAAGGATTGTCTTTATGGAAATGAGTGCCATGAGTAATGTTTTACATATCTGGGGAAAGGTCATTGAATCATTGTTTTTTTTTTTTTTCTTTCAAATGTTTTAAATATTTCTGTTCCTACGATTCTATTTTCATTTCAGGGCATTCATTAATTACAATGTATATATTTATATATTTATTATTATTAACCAATAATAACCAAATCTTGGTCTTTGTTCTCCTGAAAATGTGAAGAACTTCCTCTTTCTCTTGTCACAGTGGCGTATGAAGAGCTTTTGGATGACCACAAATTAGAAGGTAATTATGTTCTCTTCTCCTACACTGTATTTGCAATTGATTGAATTAAATCAAATGAATGTGAAACATTTTACTTTGGTTATAATGCATCAACAATTCTACAAGGCCAGTGGTCTTGGTTTAAAAGACAATGGCATAATTTAGCACCATGTCAAATTTCTACCTTCTACATCATTTTACATTATACACATTCTGACAAATATGCTTCTGACATGTATACAAATTGTTTGTTCATTCCTTTTGTCTCCAGTTTCTCAGTCATTTGAGCCGTCCCACCAGATCCTGAGCGAGAACATAGCACTGGCCATCATTTTGCCCATCATCCTGGTCATCCTTTTGATTGGAGGAATTTATATGTATTATACAAAGTAAGTTTCAAAGTGAATGATATTAACAACTCAATAGCCCTTTGGTTAAAAGCTTAATCTGTTAAATTATCTGTGCTCTATGTTTTTACAATTGTAAATCCATCAACCCAGGCATAGAACATTTGTTTAAAATGTTCATATAAAACAATGTAATAAATAATTTGTTTAAATAACTAGTTTTTTATTTTATTTATTATTATTAATAAAATAACAGGTAGGCTATAGAAAGCAACACTAATACACTTTTTGTAAAGTTTGCCAAATATCTCATCACGGTCTGCAATCTTACTGTTCTCTGTGTCCTGAAAAAATAATGTGGTACTTCTACACAGCCCTGGCTCTGTAAATAGGAAAATAAACAAAGTGATGCAGACCACATACAATATCCTAGCCTTCGCTATGTGTTTCCAATATATGGGGCAAAGTTCCTGAGGGAGCACCCTATGGGGTTAAAGGGACAGATGCTTTCATTTTTATCTAGTTCAAATATCAACAAGCTTTTTCCAGAATAATTTACTATCGACCTTATTCCTGATTGGAGATTTTCTCATGATTCATAGTGCATTAATAGCAGTTCCTGTTCGTTTTTTCCGGTTAGCAACTATTAGCCTAGATTTTCACAGTGGTACAGGAAAGTGATTTAACTTCTTTTTTTTAAAGAAATTTTAGAAGTTTTAATTAGTTTTTATTTTTTAACTAGCCAATAGTCGGTGGTTACATTTCAGATGTAATTTTTTTAAGACATCATGAGGACTGTATTATCCCTGTCCTAAACTGACAGGATGCTTCGATTGTCAGCTGTTTAGTTTTTTTCAGAAGGTGTGGAAGGTCGTGGAGCTTTTATATAAAAGCAGAGGCTTACACAATATAAACAACATTGTCTGCATTTTATTCTGTAAACACAGAGACTGTAGGCTACAGAAGTAAGTGCACATTTTTGAAAGCAGAGGCACAACTACCGTAGGCTATGTATTCTGTACTGTATGGGTACCATAATGGGTGGATTAGCATTTAATCTGACACATTGTTAAGAGGACCCAAATGCATCAAAAAACGTCAATGGCATTGTGTTACCAGTAGTAACAACCATATTTTATTGTTTGTGTCCTTAAAGACAACAGAATGTAAGAAGAAATACCCATATATTTAGTTGTTCTGCGAATCATAAATAAAGTTAACCTGAGCAATTAGTTGTGTTGCATTTTGTTTTCGCATTGGAAATCCTCCCATGCAAGGGGTTATGCCCTCGATACGGCCCCTGGCATTTGGGTCCTCTTAACAATGTGTCAGATTAAATGCTAATCCACCCATCTGTCAAACTCCTAAAAGAAAATCCACACCATTCGTACGATATCCAGTCAAGGGGACGTAGTTGAGGACATAGCCATCATATAACCGACATAAAATGTAAAAAATACGATGCCCGAATTGTGTATAAAATACTAAAATTGTAAAGAAAAGAAAAACATGTAACTTGTTTATATTGTTGGTGCAGCCAACCAGGGCACAGATTAAACCTGAGCTCGTTTCTCTCTGAGCATCGAGCGGAAGTGAAAAACAGTAAAGGTTACCAACCATGGCTGGTCGCTCAGGAATGAGGTGGAAATCTTATATTTCTATTTTAAATACTTTATCTTGTGGAAGTCTAACTCATGATTGTGTATTTTTAAAGAATAATATAATACTAACAATATGTTGCAATAGTTTTTCAAAAATAAATACTTATCGAAATTGTTTACATTGCATTTACTGTACCTCCATATAATGCAAAAAGTAGTTCGGTCTGTTACGCTACGATGAACATTAAGTCGCTAAGTCCCGCCCCCCTTAGTTATTGTTGTCAACTCGAACAAGCACTGGACAAAACTACCTTAACTGAACAGAGCAGTGGCAGGGATCAGTGTCAAAACTATATCCTAACGGCCTTTTTACACCAAACGTTAAGCATCAATCCATTTACATCTTCACAAATTACATAATTCCGCAATAACATCGGCGACAAGACATGATTACGTGCAGTACGTTATGCGGTGGACTGATTGGCTGACGTTTGGTGTGTTGCCTGTGCTGCTGTGCATGAAGCCTTCCTTTTTAGGTAGTCTGCTGATGCATTTATTCAGAGGAGAGAGAATGAGGCTGTGATGAATTTGTGTAGCCTGTACAGATCAGCATAGTGCCTGCTATCATTTTTGAGTAACATCAAATGACAGGCTATCAATGTGGAAATCTGTCTGTAATCAGCTATCCCAGAGGGGAGCCCCTGTTAAGCGAATTAACATAATTGATAGACCTTTAGCCTACCTACACAACGTTACTGTACACAGCGATGCTGTTAATCAAGAATGCATGTGCCTTGGCCAAAAACGCCAGGCTGAATTTCAGGATGAAAGTGACGCAGTTCAAATGCTATGGATTGTACTTCTTATAATACACCCAATCCATGTTAGTACAGTATGAGGGCAAGTAGCATATAATGCCAGCCAATGCAATCTTTATTATAAAAAAACAACTGTTAAATAGGCCTATTTACTTACTGTAGAAATACCGATACCAATACGATGTTTGCAGAGATTATTTTCCATGTGTTGTCTTAATTCTGTAGCTTTTTATGTGTTAATCGAAGCTTTTACCGGCTGAGTGGACTGTAAACAGCTATTGCCATGTGACATCAGTAGTTAATTGTGATTGGCTAAACCCATTTCATCGCCTGGCAAAAGTTTAGCGTATGTGTATGGTGTCATTTGCTTTAATGCATTTAAAATAAATAACCGTCGCCTTTTCGCATTGCGATTGGTGTAAAAGGGCCTTACAGCAAGACTCACAGCACGCAAGCAGTCTATCACCCACCCGTATATTATTAAAACATGAAAAGTACACACACATTAATATATAATAGGCCTATCAGTAACAATAAGGCTAAGTTCACACTGCACACAAATCTAGCCCATTTCAGATTTTTTTGCCCCTAAGTGACTCGGGTATGATCTTTTCAGAGCAGTGTGAACAGCACAAATCACATGGAATCTGATATTTTCTCATCAGATCTGGGCCACTTTTATATGTGGTACTAAATTGGATACATATCTGATTATTTTAAATGCGATCTCAGTCTGAAAAGTCCAATCAGAATTTAATGCGACTTTGATATAAGTAAGTAAGTACAATGTATTTATATAGCACATTTCACAGATAAAAATCATAAAGTGCTTCACAACTGTAGGGTAATACACAGCAATAGTAAATGCATGACAGCACATGACACAAATAAATAACCAAACAAAAGCAAATTAACTGTGTGCCTAAGCCTAAGAAGTTTCAATTAAAACTTAGCTCTCCCGAGTTGCTGAGAACCTCCCATGGGGTCTGGGCGTTGTCCGCCACACTGTGCAGTACACACAAGCCATCCTCTGGAGACGGGGGCAAACTGGCAGTCCCTAAGGCCAGGCCAGAGAGCTTCGGTGCAGTTCACGGTCCTTGTCTCAGAAGGGAAGGAACTGGAAGCACTCCTAATCCCAGCCACTACACCCTCAAAGTTTACAGAGTAACTAAACCTAGCAAGCTATCTTCAGGTCGGCAGCCCTAAATGACCGCGGACACCACACAGCGTTCCCCGTTCCCAGTCCAGCACCTCTTGCTTGTCAACACAATCCATTCGAACGCTTGAAAATCCCCGCTATGTCCAGGCGTCAATGTAATTGTACACAGGTGTTCCTAATTACCGGTGCTTCCGCCTCCTTTGAGAACACCGGTTTTACACAGTAATTTACGGTGCTATGCTAGTGCACTGCTTTATTTACTAATACACATTTTAACATTTATTTTAAGCAGTAACCATAGCCTAGAAATTTTCCAGATTTACAAGACCTGTAAAAAGCCAGAGTCTGACCCAGCACTGTGTCCCAGACTTTACGTATGTAAATGCTGGCTCTGCGAGACTAGCCTAGCCCTAGCCTATATTTCCGGATATTATTTAGAAATCAATATGTTCACATCCCCCAAATGCGGGAAAACATGAATCTGAGCTATGGATCAGACCTCAGGTGAGCCAACCATGGCTATAAGGAACTGAAGTAGTTCAAACGAACGCGGCAATTGTTTAATAATTTTACGGGCTAATAGGCCTATTTATGTGAACCTGCACACGGCCATTTTGTCAATACCATTTTCCCATTCTGTTTAATGTGTGCTTTTAAGCGCTGTAATAATAACGCAGTGTAGAAAGGCAATGTTTTTCAACTCCCTTCTCCGTAACAGAAACCCTATACTTAATAACAGAGGCGAGTAATTATCTATGCAGTAAAAACCCTGAACTGGACTAATAATTCAATGGCTGAACTCAGTCGAGTCCAATTAGAATATTTGGTGAGTCCAATGGCCGAGTTCGAGACAAGTCAGAGTCCAAATACCAACGAGTCCAAGACAAGACCGAGACATAGAACTACTAAAAGCACTACAGCCCTGCCAAGGAGGGCTTTGGCCTTAAATAAAGTGTGGTGCATGATGACAACATTCTTATAAGATTTTACAGATCACAATACCATTAGGCTACAAAAGGGAGAGGTCTCATAATTTCATGGTCATCATGATGGCAGATAAAATCATCCAAGTCCAACATCCGATTATAAAAGAAATGAGCAGTACAAAATACTAATACAACCCTAATTCTAAAAAGTGTGGGACATTATGGAAAATGCTAATAAAAACTAAAATGAGTGATTTGTAAACTCGGTAGCTATGTACTAGATCGGAAACACTACAACAGCACATTATGTGGTTTTACTCATTCTCGAGAACGCTTGCTAACTTCAAAATCAAATCAAAACAAAATCCCTCAAAAGCTCAACCACACACATCAATACACAATTACGAAGCCAATGGCATTGTTGTTGTGGGCAGAGTTCTCCACTTTGTTTATGTTCTTATTTATAGTGTAGAAGTACTAGATTATTATTTCAGCATGCACAGCGAAAGGTTAACTCATGTCATACAAGAAGATATTTGGTGAATTTGAAAAAGTGTATTGCTTTCAATAAAGCCCTTTTCACACATTGTTCCATGTAAATTACCTGCATGACCGTGTAGCACAGCTAATGATTTTCTCTATTCAGACATGTAGCTCCATCCAGGGACATTTACTGTAACTCTTGCGCCTGTTCATACATGTCATGGTTAATATGGGCATAGTACAATAGCCTAGACAGTCCAGCAGAAGGCGGTAGTTAATGCAACACTTTATGGATGCTGCAAAGTGCCATAAACAAATACAAGCTTTCTGGATACTTCAGTTTACTGTTAACTTTTGAGCTTGCTTCACACAATTTGCTTTTCTACATAAAATATATGCAGCACATGATATAGATCCTATGTATCTTAAGCTGTTGTCAGCTGGAGAACCCCTGCTATACTACGTTATTTGATTTATCGCTTAAATAGTGTAGAAATGCTTTATCTTTGTGTTATAACCAAGCATAACTAATACTAATAAGAACGACAGCAGTTCTATTAATTACAGCAAGTTTGTTCACGGGAAAGTTGTTGATAGTATTTCTTAATTGTCTAGCAAAACCAGTAAATCTCTTCAACTCAAGATGAGTGTAAAGTTGCAGGCTAATGTTCCTGGCATATAAAATATATTTGGAACTGTTAAATACAGTCTTGTGATTGCTTTGCTCACTCCACATAAACACTTCTTGTGTCAGAATTAAGTGTTTGTCCTTGCATTGGTTCTGCTTTCGTTCACATCTCCAATTCCAGCATTTTCCATGTAATGTTACTATGTCGGGAGGTGGGAAATTGGGGGAGCAGATTAATCGACCCCTCTTCCTGTTCACACATTACCCCATGCAGGAACAGCCTCTGTAAAATGCAGGGTTATACAGCATGTGTGAAAAGGGCTTAGAAACACAATGTTTTGTTTTGGGGTTACATTTTTTGTCTACAAAACTAATACATTTAAAGTTTTATCTTATTTTAAAGTTTATGTTTTCGTTGTGTGTGTGTGTGTGTGTGTGTGTGGGGGGGGGGGGGTTGATTATATGGCCTCCCGATGGTCTCTTTGTTTGAATGTCCTGTAGCTTGGGCTAGCTGGTTATGTGTATGGCATATTTGTTACATGAGTGTGTTTGGAACAAAGCACTGCTCCACTTGACAAGTCAATTATTCGTTAATATATTGAATCAGGACATTTTTCAAAATTATTTAGCCTACATGCAGTAAGATTAATTCTAGTGTACCCTAGACAATGTGATTATTGTGATTTTTTTTTTCTTCTCATTAATTGACTAACCAACTAGTGAATGGACTGTGAGACAGCCCTAGTTCTGAAGCACCTGCTAAAGCCAGTGCTATGGCAAGTTTATGTAGATGTTATAAATGGGAACTGCTCCATTTATTCCTCTTGCCAACAGCATTTGCAGACTGGAGTGGAAGCCCCTTTTTTGGAAGTCTCTATCACATACACACTCATACAGTCCAATAACAGTTGAATCGGATTTCAACAATCCTCTTTATGAAGCGGGGGTGAGTGAAAGTAAATCAATTATCTTTTTGAGATAGTAGACAGTTATTGTAACCACTGTTTAATGATAAACACCTTGGTTTTTATGATATAGTTCTGGAACAACAAATGTCACAGTTCATTGTTCATATGAACAAGGATGAAAGTGGTGTGACCTATTAGCAGGGTTGGGAAGCAGTGGGGAAACATCAGGGTCCTCTAGGCCTCAGAGAGGGCCTAAGATAGTAAATAGGATATTCTTTTTTAAGTAATTTATTTAAATTTAATAAATTCATAATTTGACAATAAACATCTAAATACAATGTTTCTGACAACATTTTCTCTTCAAAACTGTCTATTCAGTTTGTGTTGAAATGTGAAGGATTAAATTAAACATGCTGTCTCGTCTGCTATGCTTATGTAGCTCTGTGACATCGTAATGAGAAACATATTTCAAATAATAGTAAAATTGCCCAATCATATAATTCCTCTAAATGGGTGGGCTTTGTTATCGCTAACTATATAACAAGTTCTGCCTGCTGTGGGGCACAGGATCATGTTATCATGTAGGTTATTTAGCAAAATAGTTTGATTTGTCAGATTTATTAGCCACGCTATTTTCAATGTTAACTTTTGAATGACAAATTGGGAGTTTAAATAGTAAAAGTCAGACCTAGGATATAGCGTCTAGGTTATTCCTTAATTTGGTGAGGAAAACAAAATAGCTTATTCAAATTTTAAAAGTTCAGTTGTGAATTGACCCGCCACCAACCACTTAAGCAACAGGAGAAAATGTGTACCGGTAGCCTACAGAAGGCTATGGTTTTCAAGTAATGCGATCACTAAAATATACATTATTTAAAAACTGCTACCATTGTGTATTGTATGTTATAATGGTGTATTTGGGAAAATGCATTGTAATGGTTAGCCTACCGGTCATTCAGTAGGATTCATTGACTAAAGGCCCTTTCAGACAGAAAGCAACAGCGGTACCGCTGCACTCTGAAACTTATTCATTCCTATGGCTTGCACCGCACAACGGCGGTTTTTCGCTGCGCCAAACTTTAATCATATAATGCTTTTTTACCCTGATGAGGGAAGTGGGGTCAGAGGGTCATGGTTTGCTACTGTTGGGAAGTAACAGATTACAAACAAAAAAAAAACAGTAACTGTAATCCATTACATAATATGAAAATAGTGTGTTCAGATGACAGGTATTTTTTGTAATTGTCTGATTACTTCTAGGATTACTTTCAAATGTAAATGGAAGAAAAATCCATAAAACAATCGGCTGTTCTCTTTTTAAACTTTCATTAACATCAATCAATAATAAAGACCTACTTTAATCTGATGTTAGCAACATAAACAATAACAAAAATACAAGATTTGGCACACCAACGCAGTAAATTGCTTGTGACGGCATTTCAGACTTTACTGTAAGTGTGAAGTTATCTAAAAGTAATGGAAAGTATTAAATTACTGATTATAATTTTAGCCTGGTAACTAATAACTGTGTAACAGATTACATTTAAAGAGTAACTTTCCCAACCATGCCTATAGGCACATTAGGGTGGAGAGTACAGAAGAGTCAGCATTCATTTGCAGGAGGGTTCTGCATTTTCTGAACCAAAACAAGAAGTGCATCTATTTTATGTATTGTACCTATGCTTTTATTATATGATTGGTGGTGTAGTCGTAGAAATATGTACTGTTCTTAATGGTGTGTTAATAATTTTACTAATTCATACTTTGGTCACAGGATACACGGGAATATGAAGTGTCCATTTAAATAAACAAGATTCTTGTGAAGAGCAAAACAACACTGCTTTACTCCTACTATGGCCTCCTTCATCTTCAGTTGATTTTTTCCTCTCTTTTTCACCCTCAGTGTTTCTGTGGCATCGGTAATGGACTCATCTTACTTATTTTATATATGTTTGTGCAGATGTGGTGATCCTCCAGATGTAGGGTCTTCTCCACTGTCCAGCTGTGTGCGTCACTAGGACTGGTGCAGGTGAATAGTAAACTACGACAAAGAAAAACTAAAGATAATTAAAATGAAGGTGCTTAAAATTGTTTTCTCTTATTCAATTCTGAAACAAAAAAAATGTGGGAATACTTTGTAAAAGTAAATAAATGCTGAATAATAGTTTTTAAAGTTTAACTACTGCACATGTAGTTGTATTTAAGTAACACTTAAATTACATTTCTCCGTCCTTTCATTTAAATCTGCACATACATTAAATGTAAATATTTGACTTAAAAAATAAAATAAATATATATTATACTGTATATATAGTCTACTTAAAACTATAAACGCAGCACTATTTCTCAATATTTCTCATATTTAGTTCAAAATGTTTTTTAATAGGTGTCCGTGAGCACTTCACCTCTGTCAAGATCATCTATCTACCTGACAGGTGTGGCACATACCTGTCGACATTGGGATTTGAAAATAAGGGACATTTTCAGGTGCGATCATTCATCCGTGGCATATCATACGTGTGTGTGTGTGTATGTGTATATAGATTAATATATGTGAGCGAAAAAATTATTTGATCCCCTGTTGATTTTATGTTTCCCCACTGACAAATAAATGATCAGTCTATAATTTTAATGGTAGGTTTATTTGAACAATGAGAGACAGAATAACAAAGAAAAATAATCCAGGCTGGCACTGTTGAGTCCGAATGTGGACGAATATTTATTTACATCAATTTAGAATTTCGTCATTAACACGAAAATATATTGGGTAGAAAATCGTCTTAATTTTGACTAATTCATAATGCGTCAGAATATAGACGAATATTTCAGTACATCATGAACAACAGAATCTCGCTGCCATTTAAACGCAAATATACAAGTTAGGAAAAATGTCTGCATTCTGACGAATGTATAATGCGTCCGAATATTGACGAATATTTATGTTGAATTTAACCATTGAAAAAAATCGTCCAAAAAAAAGAAATGTAATTATGTTATTTACGTTAATATTGTGACCATTTTTTTTTCATCATTATTAGACGTTTACCTTCCATATTTGACAACGATCAATGTGACCATGTGCCCCAGCCTGCAGCCTGGAAATATCCGGTCTCATTGATCGTTGTCAAATATGTACATTTGTGCAAAATAGGTAAATGTCTAATAATGATGAGAAACTAATTCTCGCTAGGAGTCATGTTCTGGATCGGGCAATTATAGTCAATGTAAAAGCACCCCAATTGGGCGAAGGCTTTACTCAGAGATTGAAAGTTGCAAACGTCGTCAAATTAACTGAGCAGCTACAGGGCCTTAGGCCGAGCAACCCATTTCAATTTTAGGCTCCTGTTAACCTTTCAGGGGCCCCTGGGAGCCATTTATTTGGGGAATACTCTAGGACCATGAAAATTCCGTGGTCTTATCGGGACGAGGGGATGAACATGCTGTGTTGATTTGGAGACCCTGTCTTTAAAAAATCCATACAAAATCCATAAAAATGCTAGGGTTACCTATTTCCAATGGCACTGAGTTATCTTAAAGCCCCTGATTTGGGCGAATAGTCTTTTGGGCACAGGTCCACCTATGAATGTCACAGAACCATGTGACTTCAGATATAAGACCTGCTAGTGACTGCGGAGTTGTAAATGACTGACAGGGGTCTTATTCCCTTTCCGGACACCCCTCTACTCTATCTGACCTCACCCTGTTGTCGGAACGCTTTCAAAACTAGGACAGATGGAAGTTGAATAAAATGCTATTCCAATTGGACACAATATCAATTAAAGTTTCCCGGATTAGGTAACTGGTATTTCAGGGGTCTCCTACTTCTAAAATCTGACATCTAGGTTGGTTCTTATTTCTTGTAGAGCTTGCTTGGGTGAACAAGGGGACCTGCCCCCCTTCTCCTTCGTCACCTTCAGGGGTGAAATGGCTTACAATCAAAGATGAGACATGGAAAGTTTTTGGGCTCGCAATACAAGGGACCTGAATTGGGCAAGTGTCCCAATGTACAAGTGGGAGCGTCTATCTCTTACTCCTCAACTACGACAGCTTAGTTAGTTCCTATTTTGCGTAGAGCGGGGCTGGGCAAACAGGGTGACGTGCCCGGCTTCTCGATCTCTACCACCTTCCCGGGTCGACTGGCTGACGATCAAAGGTTAAAAATCCTTCGCCAAGTGTCCGCAAATCAAAGAGCCTGAATTGGGCAGGGGTCTAGACTGAAAAGCTCCCCAATTGGGTAACAAAATTTGGGGGTCCTAAAAATTTATTTTCCATTTCAGACCCCTTTGACGGCCCCCAAAACCTCTCGAGACTGGTGGAGCCCACCTTTGGTCGTTGCGAGTCGTTTTAGAGGCCGCCCATTTCGGACCCCATATTGGCAATCCCGATCGCAATAGTGCCTGCTCCTGTATCGGGAAATTTTTCCAGATCTTGATGACACCACTACACCCACCAACCCAATGGAAAGTGCAATTACATTGGGAAAATGCCCGTTTGGGGACGTTTGTGATACGTCAGTATATTGACGAAATTTGTATTTGTCTTATTGTGATGTATAACGCTTTTGCATAAACGTCACCATTTGACATCGATCTCATGAGACTGGGCTGGAAAAAACACAAATTTTTTTATGAATTGAGTGAAATACATATTCAACCCTGCTGCAAAACAGGGCTTGGTGGCAAAACCCTTGTTGGCAATAACAGAGGCCAGACTGGTCTTGTAGTTGGCCACCAGGTTTGCACACATCCCAGGAGGGATTTTGTCCCACTCCTCTTTGCAGATCTTCTCCAAGTCAATAAGGTTTCAAGGCTGGCATTTAACATCTGAAACCTTAAGCTCCCTCCACAGATTTTCTATTGGATTAAGGTCTGGAGATTGGCTAGGCCACTCCAGAATCTTAATGTGCTTCTTCTTGAGCCACTCCTTTGTTGCCTTGGCCGTGTGTTTTGGGTCATTGTCATGCTGGAATACCCGTCCATGACCCGTTTTCAATGCCCTGGCTGAAGGAAGATTTGACAGTACATAGGCCCTTTGATGCTGTGGTTGTCCTGTCCCCTTAGCAGAAAAACACCCCCAAAGCATAAGGTTTACATAACCATGATGAATGGTGGGGATCATGTTCTTGGGGTGAGTTGAGTTGATGCGAAAGAGCTCTGTTTTGGTCTCATCTGACCACAACACTTACCCAGTTCTTCTCCCTTGCTAAAAAAATCCAGCATAAACCAGCATGAATTCCAGGCTGGTTCATACTTGTTAGTGTTGGTGTAGTGCTGGTCCAGGCTGGTTCATATTGGTTAGTGGTGGGGTAGTGCTGGTCTAGCTGGTACACCAGCAACAAGCATGGGATGCTGGTACACCAGAAAAAAGCATGGGGTGCCGCGGTACCAGCAAACCAGCATTCCATGCTGGTTCCAGCATTCCAGTTTATGCTGGTGACCAGCCATGCTGGATTTTTTAGCAGGGTCTGAGTCATTCAGATCTTAATTGGCCAACTTCAGACTGGCCTATACATTTCTTGAGCAGGGGGATTTTGCAGGCGCTGCAGGTTTTCAGTCCTTTACACCGTAGTGTGTTACTAATTGTTTTCTTGGTGACCATGGTCCCAGCTGCTTTGAGATCATTTACAAGATCCTCCCGTGTAGTTTTGGGGTGATTCCTCACCATTCTCATGAACATTGCAACTCCACAAGGTAAGATTTTGCATGGAGCACCAGAACAAGGGAGATTGACTGTTATTTTGTGTTTCCTTTATTTGCAAAAAACTGCACCAACTGTTGTCACCTTCTCACCAAGCTGCTTGGCAATGATCTTGTAGCCCATTCCAGTCTTGCGTAGGTCTACAATCTTTGTCCCCGACATCCTTGGACAGCTCTTTGGTCTTGGCCATGGTGGAGTGATTGAAATCTAATTGATTGATTGATTGATTGTTTGATTTCTTCTGTGGACAGGTGTCTTTAATACAGGTAACAAGCTGAGATTAGGAGCACGTCCCTTTGAGTGTTTTCCTCATATATTTTTTGACGTACTTTATTCTGGACTTTTTTGTTGTTATTCTGTCTCTCACTGTTAAAATAAACCTACCATTAAAATAATAGACTGATTCTTTTTTTGTCAGTGAGAAAACGTACAAAATCAGCAGGGGATCAAACTTTTTTACCTCACTGTATATAACATGCACACTGTAATATGCACTGTACACACACACATACATATTTAAGGGATGGGAGCGTTAACGCGTTAATCTTTGCGATTAATTAGAAATGTTTAACATTTCATGCGTAAAACAATTAACAGACTTGACGCAGCACCTTTTCTGTCCTTTTATTTACTTCCTGTTGCACGACAACTGCTAGCGAGGTTACAGGATAGAATGTTGTACTGTAATCGGTTCTGTCTCTGTGTGCGCGCTAGTGTGCCGCCTGTCTGCCATGCTGGCTTCAGCTACACCATCCACATGTAAAAAATGACTGCCGCATCGTGCAGATTTTTTGTATTGCATGTCGCTCTACGTGACAACGTCACAGCTACCCTACTCTCTCCGTAAAGACCTGCAGCAGATTGCCCGCTTGCATTGTGATTCTGTTCCCATTATCTTTTAAAATGAAGCTATAAGTGGTCTCCTCTTTAGTGTTCCAAGTTGTTGGTTACTTAAAATGTGTCTATATTATATTTTAAACAATAATTATATTAAATATAGTGGCACAAACTATAGCCTAGCTCTATGACCACATGGGCCTGGGTTCGACTATGATCTGATGTATTTTCCCAATCTTTCCCCGATTTCTCTCTCCCGTTTGCTTCCTATCTCTCTATACTGTCCTGTCCATAAAAGAACAAAAAGCCACAGAAAAAAAGTGTGATGAATCGCGATTAATCACAGCAATATACACCATTATTAGTTTTTTAAAAAGTTATCGACTCCCAGCCCTAATATATTTATATGTATGTATGTATATAATATGCACACTGTATATAAACATAAACCCACACATCCACAAACTTTGGGGCCGGGGATATATATTCATTATATTATTGTTAAAGCTGTCAAAATAACACTTTCATTCCGATTAATTAATTCTAGAAAAATTTATAAAACAAAAAATGAATGCAGATTAATCGCACTTATAGCCCCCTTATTACTTTTGCTAAAACACACAGGGGGCAGGCGATGGCCTTTTGAGCGAAATCCATATGTTGTCGTGCTGAAAGTGGGCAGTGCAGTGCAGGAGGTGACACACACGGAACTTTCCTTTTTCCTGGTTGTAGTGTGTGTGAGCGATTGTTCGTCACATAACAAGCGGTTTTGACGAGCGGTTGTTTTGTGACAGGAAAACGTGTATGGGGCAATTTGTTGTTATCATTAGGTACATTGTATAAAATATTTCTATGGTTAGACACCGCAATAACCAATGTCGCCTCCATTTCATCCTGCCTCGCTAAGAAAACTACATCAAATTGCAGCCCTGTGGGGTCAACCACACACCTTGCTGTTGGTTGAGGTTGCGAATTCAGCTGTAAGTTATTCTGTATTGAACTCTACTCGAAGGAAAGGTGTGATTTTGCTTTGCCACAGGAAGCAAAGGTTTTACTCACATAGATTAGTCCTTGAAGCGAAATTTGGCTGCTGTCAACGACGTGTATGACCGTACTGTTGCTGTGGAGAATCATTCCGGTTGGGTCGGTAGCATAGGTGAGAACGCAACACGGACATTCTCCATTTGGACAAAACAATTGTTGTCAGCTGTCTCTGTCAAAACTATCCCAATAGGCTGGACACTACTTTTGGAGACAGAAAGACCTGATTTTGTCTAGATAAATCTTGTCTAATGCCACTGGTCAAAATGTCAAGGCAATGACAGTGCAACTGCCTTGACTTCTGGTCACAGAAAACGTAGCAAAAGGCAAATATTAATTCATGTGATTAATTTAGATGAATTAATCACAAAGCTTGTTGTAATTAATTAAATACATTTATTTTATTTACT
Organism: Amblyopsis rosae; assembly: GCA_025399935.1. Lineage (NCBI taxonomy): Eukaryota > Metazoa > Chordata > Actinopteri > Percopsiformes > Amblyopsidae > Amblyopsis > Amblyopsis rosae. Next base: position 1,138 of record JAODTR010044009.1, on the reverse strand, counting down.
TGACAGCCATAATTAATAATGAAATCCAGTGCCAAAATATAATTAAAAAAATAATTAAAGTCTCTGTGCTTAATCACGTTGCTCTTGTTTACTTCATAGAGATTACAAAACCAGCATCCAGTTATATTATTTGATTTTCTGTGTATTTTTACTTACAGTACATGTAAGCACATGAATGTCATTATGCTTAAAGCATGCGCTGACTGTATAATTCATTGAATCGCGCATGTCATTCTAGTTATTAAGTGTTACCGCTGTTATCAGGTTTGATGTTGTATGCACTGTTGCTAATAAAAAATAACCTACTTGGCTTTTTGCTGTAATGCATTTTAATATTTATTTACATCTGATTGATTGAACTATGAATTGTTTGGCATTCACTGTGCCATATAATTACTTTGAGACTTTGTAGACAGGATTCTTCTCATTGTTATTATTCATTTGCTTTATAGATTAAATACTTTTGAAGGCATTAAAAATGTGTTTGCTGAACTTGAAATAAAGTATTTGTTGAATGTTAAAATGTTTTTTTTTTCTTTTCGCTACTAAAGCATGTATTACTTAACTGTTACTAAGATAGGCTACTTCGAAACAGGCTACTACACTCCAAAGTCTAGTCTTGACTGAGGAAGAGAACATCGGCGCAATTTGGCTGCCACATCTGATTTTGTGTTCTTGTACGATGCGTGCAATTCGCCAAAAATGACCATTAAATTCTAAATCGACAACTTCCTGTTGGATGTAGGAAATCGCTCCAAGAGCCTTTTTTGTACGTCTCAACATGTTACATGTTCCACAAAAATTTTGTACGTCTAGGAGAAAGTTTTCAGGGCGGCTGATCTGTAGGGGGCGCCATTTTGCTACGCCCATTCGCAAGACACCTAAAATCGGCGATTTCACGGGGAAGGCACGTGTGCGGAAAGTTTCGTGAGTTTTTGTGCATGTTTAAGCCCCCTAATAAAAATTTAAGTCGGAGAATAATAATAATAATAATAATAACTAGGGTTGCAAGCAAAACTGGACGGGCCCGTGGCGCGGACTCTGATATGAGTCATTATGCATGTTGTGTGAGACGATTCTGGAGAAAATGTGGGCAACCTGCTAGGAGCTGGGAATGAAAGCATAAAACGTGTATATT
>JAODTR010043988.1:0-19252 GCA_025399935.1 Amblyopsis rosae | reverse complement strand
TATACATATATATACATACATACACATATACACATATATATACACACATATACACATATATATACACACATATACATATATACACACATACCTATATATATATATACACACATATATATATATATATACACACACATATACATACACACATATATATATATATACACACACATATACATACACACATATATATATATATACACATATACACATACATATATATACACATATACATATATATATATATATATATATATATACACACATATATATATATACATATACATATATATATATACATATACATATCTGTAGTTAATATAAATAAAATAAAAACAGCAAACTCAAGACTGGCAGCAAGAGACAGTAAGGGACATTTACATGCACTAGTATTCCACTGTGATTCAGAATGTGCCAATATTCCCGGATTGGGAACATTGAGGCTGGGTTGATGGATTCTGGACATGTTCTTCGTATCAGAAGTGTGTGAGAGCATGTGAGAGCATGTGAGAGCATGTGAATGCAGCCACATACACAGCTACACTGTCCAGTGGCGGCCAGAGGCCCTCCGCTCACATCTGTGTTTTGAAAAGGCGTGGCCTGACAAGGGCAGCCGCCATTGTTATTGAAAGGGCATTGGGAGGGGGGGAAAAAAAAAGAGGAAAGTGGGTAGGAGTCAGAGGTCAGGGGTCGCAGGGAGGATGCCCCTCTGGGAGGGAGGAAGGGAGGGGCCTGGTCAATGTGTTATAGGTTAGTCTTCTCCCCACGCCAGGACTCCCAGACAGAGAGACAGAGAGGAGTCACAGGAACAGATATTTACCATTGGGGAACAGCTGGGGCGCTGCCTGGGACTGGACACTCCTCTCCCCTGCGCGCACACACACACACACACACACACACATTGCAAAAACACTGCTTTAGTGCTTCACACACTTGGTCTAGACATGCTGCTGGCGTGATGTACTGTGGAATCACTCTGTTGTATTGGAGGGCAGGGGGAGAAGGTGTTCCAGCATTATCCATCTATTAATCAGTAAGTGCAGGAGGTGCAGAGCTGTTACAGGCTCAGTGTGAAGAAGCCTCCCGCAGTGAGAAACTTAACAATGGGGGAGGGTGGGGGGGGGCTGTTAACTTTGTAACAGCAAAAATGGACCATGACGGATCCTGCTAAAATAAATAAAAAAAAAAAAGAAGAAAAAGGTGGTACCTATAGTGACATGCAATCATGCACAGATACATCCCACAAGATGCATTCAAAGTACAGGGCTATTGTGTGCAAGTGGTGAAGCTTTAGATGTAATCTATTTAGTGCGAGCACTGCAAGACAGACAGAGCAAGCGATTAGTACTGTAACCCCCCTCCCCCCAAAACAGACAGACAGATTCATGTATTTCTTATTATTATTGAGGTACAACAAATGCTAATCAAAATAACAACCAGATTCTTTATTATATCCATTTGTTGGATGTAATTGCAGAGATGTATTGTATAGGGCAACATTTCAATTAAATGTCATGAATGTGATGTACTGTATGTACTCATGACATTCATAATCCTGACGACTTTAGCACTACAGTATATAATCTGAAGGTAAACCTGTATTTGCATATGCTAATGTGGTGTGAGAGTAGCTGCTCTTCTCAAATGTCAGAGACTTATCAGTGCCAGTAACAAGCCCTATTCCTCAGTGACAACACCATAAATCATGCACATTGTACATCGCCTGCCATGACAACCCCATCACGACACTAAACCAACATGTAGCATCCATCCCACAGTAGGAGACACTGACCACCTGATAATATGAGCATGCCATGTTTACGTTATGCGAACTGGCATGGAGTCTACGCATATTTCCAAACATGCATGCTTAAATGTGTAGTTTTTTGGTTCTTGTAAAAAAAGGTTGGATGCCGGCATATTTAGGTTATCACACATCTAGGCTCTATAAAACTATCTTTGTGTGTGTGTGTGCATTTGTTTTCATGTGAGCCTTCCCTCAGCCAGCTCCACACACGCTAAAATTCACTGCCAGTCCAATAGTCATAATAATAGAGAGTGACACATAGGAAAAACTGAAGTTACAAAAACAAAACCGCCACCAACAATTCAAGAATGATGCAGCCATCTCTGGACCTACTATAAAATAACGGCTTGCAAATGGAGAAACCCTGTCAAATCAAAGAAAATGCTGACGAATGCATAAGAAACAATGCCCAGGACGTATTAAGAACAGTGTGGCTATGGCATGCCGAAATGAGCCAAACAGATGTGCAATGAAATGACAGTTGGGACCCATTTATAATCATGCGTGCATGTTTGTTTTTAAATGAGGCATGCCGGGACTCAATAAAGTTTACATCTTTATTCCAAATCAATGACACATGTATTTTTCCTTCTTGTATGATTTCTATGGATACGGTATACAGTATTGTATCTACATAACTAATTTGTATGGTTTTAATTGCGATTGCAGTGGTATTACGTGTTGTCAGGAGAGAAAAACTCAATTAAATGCCATCTGTACTCTAAATATAAGTGTTAAGACTTCTTCTTGCCCAAGGATGAGATTACTTAATTAAAAATGGCACACTGCGCACCAACTACAAATACCAACCTACTACTTGCAAACCAAATATCTGATTACAGCTTGACAGTTTTTGCAGTGTTTGAGAAATACTACACTACTGTTTAGCTATTTTAAGCTTTTGGAGCCACAGTATGATTTATACATCTCTATGGCCATATTTTCACGATGGAAAAAAGACAATGTCACAGGCTGCTGGTTACAGTAAAGGTTTCTTACTGAGGCCTTCCAAAATTCCTGTTAGTCACTTGCTCATCAGGGGATCATTTATAAGATAGTTTGTTTTATTGACTAATGGAGAGTTTGGAAGATGGAGCGCTCCAGAGGCCACGGGTCTGTTCCCACTCCGCCTCTGCAACCCCAGACACAGCGGAGGAAACCAGAGATGTTATATGGCTGAGTGCTTCCTAATCTGGCACACCTAGTGCAGCTTGGCTACATCTTGGGAGTAAGACAAAGTAAGGCATCCAATTTGGTTGTGGTTAGCGTTGTGGCGTCCCCTTAGACTAGCAGCGTGCAGCGGTAATGACAGGTTGGCTGGACAGACCTTGACATAGGCCTGGATCTCATCAGCTCTAGGCTAATACAAGGTGACACAGAAGCGCTCCACAGACAGCCCACCTAAATCACATTCACCATCCATCCAGTATGCTATGCAGGCCTAATATACAGTAGCTTCCAATTCAACCAGTGCAATAGACAAGTTAGAAGCATATTCATGTTAAAAACAAGGCTACATTTGGTCAACAATCAAAACAACCGTCATACAGACACAACCAACTTTTTATATGCGCTATATCAATAATATTATCTGAAAGATTTACTCATATTTGAATGCTAATGACATGACAAACAATTCACTCGGGTAAGATATACTGTATGTCAATCTCAAACTAATTCTGGCTATAGATATACTCTGTGCATTTGAGTGTTAAGCCACACAACCTTTGAGATCTCCAAGAAGGTCTGTATTTGAAGCTACAGACACTTAAAAGGTTCACATCGGTTCAACAAACCTTATTCACGAGGTCATTTTTATTCATCGCATGTCAACAGAGTATGAGGTGAGGTGCAGGAGGTAATACCAATGGGACCTTGAAGAAATTGACCATTGGCATACCAGAGGAGCATGTGGCTGCATGGATGGAGAAATAGAGAGACCAGTGCGGCCAGAGAGCACCCACAGAAAAGCAAGGAAAAAAGGCCGAAGCAGAAACAGCAGGGAAAAGGAGGTTACAGTACCAGAGCAACAGCAACAGTATGAAGCACAGCAGGCAGATTGCAGTTTATCATTGCATGTGACAGACAGACAGACAGACAGACAGACAGAATACTTTTCACAACCGTCAACCTGTGTCACTTTCAAACGCTAATGTCTCTTGGGAAATTGGATAATGAGTGGAAAAGCTGTGTTGAAAGACCATTAGGTCCATGCTGATGTTTGAGATTAAATGTTTCCTCTTAATTGCTGCGTTTACTGAACCGAATCTGCCATTCGGCCTGACGAGCGCTAGATTGTACAGTACTGTATGAATCCTGTAAAAAAGGGATGACTTACCTACACAAGTCTTTCCGTCAGTGTGCAGGACAAACTTCATGTGACATGAACACCGGGGGCCATGATCCGTCTCCTCGCAGATGTGCTGACAACCCCCGTTGCCATAGTTACACGTCACTATCAAAGACAACAAAGTTATCAAACACCACCAACATACCGTCATAATACATATTCATTCTTTAGACCGTAAATACATAAACAGAAACACATGGGATGTTATGGGATGAAAAGTGTCTTTTGCAAATAGCAAAAAGTCCTGTAAATGATGAAAGTGGAACGGCAAAAATTCCCAAGTGAGCATGGATGGGAAAAGACATCTTGCTTTATATACTGTGTGTGTCTATTGTTTGTGCTGTCGGGAGGAATATGCAGCGACCTCAGTCCTCTAAATACACCTGTGATGACTTCCACCGCCATCCTGTCTGCACCCCACCTTCCCAATGCCTCCTAGCCTTTTCCTGGGCTGTCACACACACACACACACACAAAACCTATAGAATAACACCTCTCCAATCCTTATCCAAACACAGACAAATCCCCATCAGCCATGGCCCCAGCTCTGACAGGATGATCTCTGTTGCTCGGCAACAGGGAGTGTGCACTGTCCATCACAAGAGCTCCTACGTCAAACATCCTCCACTTGCCCTAGTTGTAAATGATCATTCTTTATTTGGGAAATATGGTTGTATCTGTGCGGTGATTTGCTGTGCCTTTGGTAAGGCATGTAACATAAATGTAGGGATGTACTGCGTATACTTTAAAACTTTTTGATTCTGGGATGAACAAGTTCAATTATCTATCATGGGCAAGTCTCCAATACCTATCAAAGCTTTATGAGAAACCCATAAATCCTTCTGTCTCTCTCTCCTGCCCTCTGATTCTGGTTTTCTCATTGTTTGTTTGTTTGTCAGTGTATGCATGTGTTCTCTTCACATAAGAGCAGCCAGGCTAGGTGAGGTTATGACGACTTACACTTGCAGTCCTTCATGTTCCGGGTGAGCTGGAAGCCCGGCCTGCACTCACAGGAGATGCCACCCTTCTGAGACTCCCGGCATATATGTGCACAGCCATGGTTCTTGTCCATGCAAGTGGGTCCTTCTTTTGTGCCCTCTGACCGCACTGCAGAGGGAGATGAAGTAAAGGAGTCAAAGTTGAGCATTACGAGCGTGTCCGTTCAGGCCTCGTGATACAGCTCCAATTTCATTTTGCCGCAAGTAGTCCCTCAACCCCGAAGCATTTGCTGACGTTGTCAGCTAATTTGCATTTCAATCTCTTATCAGAAATGCAGTGTAACTTCATTAAAAGAAGAACAGACAATAGCATTGAAAAATGTTCTCTGTGGAGAATATGTGTTTGCTGGTACAGTACATGTGTTTGACTGGTTAAGGGAAGAGTAAAAATTTTTCGGCAATGCAGCATTACCGGTAATAGTGAAGAAGATGCGGCTAGCAAAGCCCCTTTGTTATTGTCGCATCAACAGTTAATAAACAAAGATTTAAAACAAGGATTTGTATTGCAATTATTTGTAGTGTTGGTAACATGATTAGAGATAAAATCAAACAGAACATGCTCTACATTAATTGTATCCCAATATTTTCGATTTCCACTGGCACTCAAGCCTGATGCTAAATGTTCTGATTGGGAGATATAAAAGTAGGCACTGAAGTCCGATCGTGTGTAAGGAAGTTTGATTTAAATATTTTAGCACTGCCTTGAGGACAAATTATTTTGAATGGAAGAATTCCAAACTAATACTTGCAGCGAAATGTAACTGGAGCTCACAAGGTCAGAACGGTCTCCAGAGGATATGTACGATCTACTATTCACACTTTTATGGATATTATAAAACATTTTTATAATGTAATTTATACATGATAATAGCTGTTCAACATTTTGGGTATTTGAGTGTTTCTTGTACACATTTCACATTGCTAATTGAAGGCCAATTCCATGCAAATGTTAAATTTTATACCAAAAAAAATGGTAGTTTAAACATTTCTGAAATTATAAATGCTTAAATATTTGTACCTGCACTCTGACATAACACATACACTAGGTGACTGACATACCCAATTCCCTTTTACATGTCAATACCATTTTACAAAGACTCAAGCACTTGTTAAAACATGCTCTCTTGTTTAAGATATAAAAAGAAGCCTGCATACAGAGAGAATAAACTCCCAGCAGGAGCTAATCCCGCAGACCTGTTATTTTAATTGAGGTAATCCTCAAAAAAAAGAAAATCGCTGCATGAGCACTAGTAGAATAGTTCCAAGATCCCTAGATCAATGCAAAACAAGGATCCCATGCAAAAAACGCAAAAATGCACACAATGTCCATGTCAATTTTTGGGTTACTTTAGACCCTCGACCCCCTACAAAAAACAAGTGGATGTTCGCATGAGGGGGTCCCCAAACAATTAATTAACTTATACTAGCATAACATAATAATGTAATATGCATTATGCCTAGGCATTAATTAATAATTACATAAAAAACACATGTTACATAATCAAACAAGATTAGACATTTTTCAGAAAATAACTAAGTAAATCAGAAAGTCCCTTTAAGGCCCACCAAAAAGCCTCTTGCTAGGCGGATGCAAATCTGAACCAGTGTGCTGAAAATCACCACTTTTTGGCATGCATGAATGCATGAAGAAGGGTTACAAGACAGTATGCACTCAGAACTCTGTTCTGAACTGGTGTAATTCATTATTACACAGGCAAAGGCTGTGTCCCCCCTCCTACACTGTATGTGCCGTATTGAAATAAAGTACGCTCCTTTTGGGAGAGGAGACTGATATTTTACTCATTCAATGTGAAACAATGTCACCATTACAGATGCAGTCACAACCCCCAGCCCTCTGGCTCATTAAAATCCAAACAGATCTCACTTTTTTGCCACTGCTAGTGAACAGGGAAAGCCAGAACAAGGAGACATCACCATTGATGTCTCATTAAATCTGCTGTCAGACTGAAGGGTGTTTGGGGGTCTAACTTTCTTCGTTAGGGAAGTTTTTCTACAAAGGCTATAAAATTCAAATATTGAAGTGTGCGTCTAGAGGTAAAAGTGAATGTATATCGATGCCTTCACAATGCAAACATAGGTTTGAAAAGTAAGGAGATATTAACTACCTCAAAAATAGGCAATCCAACAGTGTGTTATATTTTATTTTAAAGCCGAAATGCAGAAATACTACATACAAATTAAGCATGGGCGGCATTTCAGCTGTTATGCCCCTGCAGGGAAAAAATAAGTAGTTTTACCATTACCATATCATTTGATCCATAATCACTTATTTAATTGTTTTGAATTATGCCCTTTTGCTTTCCGTGTGCTCTGCCAAAACTCAACTGGCCTTTCATGCATTTTCACTTAGGGCTGATGTCAGCGGCATTTCCAAGCACTCGGCAGAGTATACAAACACCTCTGACTCTCCGCTGGCTAGAGAGACATTAGATGAAGAGGCAGCCTTCTCTGCTACTGTACAACCAGGCTCAACGCTCAACAAACGGCCTAAGTGCCTTGGCTCTGAGGCAAACAGGGCACAATGGTCTAAGTGAAATGAGCATGAATATGCATCGACAGAAAAAAAAAGTGCTGCTGGCACATTTAACAGTTGTTCGGTGAGGAAGTTCAAGCAGGAATTGGAATTCAAATGGTCCATTCCCATTCTGTCTATCTGAGACCAAAGACGCACACATTCATAAACTTAACAGGGGATAGAATTTCCCACTAGCCAACCCTGAGGGACTGAAGATTACTTCCTAGGGTTGCATTATGCATTCACAAGAATCCCCACACTCTCTCTGCACCTACAGTATATGAAACCCTTCACCCCTAATACTACAGACCCATCCATCAATAACGGACCAGGCCAGGGCCAGAACCCAGGCCTTCCTCTCCCAGAAGACCAATAAAATCCTATGCGTTGACACAATGGCCCTTTTCTCCCCGGTCAGGCTCTGCTATCACCCTCCCTGGCTGCCTGTGGGTTTTTATCACTGCAAAATGATGGAGAGCTGAAAGAAAAACACTGTTCATGAGGAGGTGCACGGGAAAGAGAAAAAAAGTAGCTCCAGATTGCAAAGCCTACTTCCCATGCAGAGGGCTGGACAACCATCAGGACTTGCAATAAAGTACAAACACAAGTGTGGGTGTTGCCAACACAGGCCATGACCTGCCTTGTCACTGAGAGGAGATGCTGTGCTCCAACAGGGGCAGACTAGTAAACATACACCGCATACTGTAGCTCCAGAGGGAATAGGCTATGCACTTTGAAATCCTACATGTGTGTGGTGCATTATGCTGAAAGACAACTTTTACTAAACTTCCCTTACAAAGAACGTTCGACTTGCCATTTGTATTATTTTTCTAGAGCCAAAGCTTGAATATAAACCATTGTGTCCTTAAAACTATAATACTATACATTATATTTCAAGCAAATTGGATTGAGTATACAGAATTGAATGAGGAAATGTAATATGTGTGTTGTGTGTGTACAGTACAGTAGCCTATATGCTGTGTTGTGTTCCTGTATGATACTGAGTTTTATTAAAATGTGTGTTGCATAACTTCCTTCCACACACAAACATTGGGATGAAATATTCAGTTTGACTCTTTGACTATTTATTCATTAACTGAATATTTGCATTTTTCGCCAAAGGCTTTCATTTCATTGCATTGTGTATAGTACATGCAGAAGGCCCAGTATGCATTTGTTTATGAGTGGTAGTTTGAAAAGACAAATTGTCACAAAATATTCTGTAAATATAAGGGTTAGTGTCTTCTTTACTCCACAGGCAAAATCAGCTATGACACCTTCACTGTTCCCTCATTGTCACAAACCAATAAAAACATTCGTATGTATATTTGATATGATCATTATTAACATCAAGCTCTTAATGACCCTCCAGTACCAAGCTTTGTAGTCAACTGCAATCTGGGAAGTATTTCAACTAAAGTGATTACCGGTACTCATTTGGAGCTAGTGGGGTTAAAAACAACTGCCTTTAGCGAATGCTTCACTTTTACATACTGTGCCAGTCTGGGAACTCTCAATTGAATACCTATTGGAAACACCTGGCTAACATCTGTTTTCAATTGAGAGCTTCCAGACTGATACGTACAGCGACGCAAATCGTATGGGCGGACCTTACAAAATGAAGATGGCTTTGCAGGAAATATAGAGCTACTATTTCAGTCTAGATAGTCTGTTGGGGGGAAAGAACTACACCGCAGGTTAAGACTTTTATATAGGATGAGGCCCTGTCTTATTAAGGAGGAGTTAACATGGGGTTTCCCAGCTAAGATGGCGACGATATGCCGACCGTTCACCCTGGCGCTCTGACAAAGTGAAGGGCTCTCTTAAACTTCAGAGACCATGTAGTGGAGAGGGCTACACAATAGGTGCTGAAGTGGTGTGAGGCATGCCAAGTGTTCATAGTCCACTCTGGGCAGTACGGAGCTGCTGTCAAATAGGCCACAGCACCCCAGGGAAAGAAGCCCTGTCAAGGTGGACACTGACTGGCATACAGTATTCAGTAGGCCAGAGCGAGCAGCAAGTAAAAAGTAAAAGGGGCCAATAACGTAGAACCACACCATTAAAGCAGCATTCCTTCCTCTTAGATAATGGACCCTTAAAAGTTTTAATAGGAGGATAAAAATGTCAGCACATGGAAAAGAGCGGACGAGAGCAGAGCCACAGCGGATTGGGTTGGGCCAAGTTGGGTTACAGATGGTCATGCCAAGCTTGTGAACAGCCAGCAGGTCAGAGAAGTAGCTCATCCCTAACGACTGAGAGCACTGAAGTCACTGCTACCGTTGGTTCACTGTGCCACCGCCGGTTCCCATTGGCTCCCTAGGGCCCTGTTGAATCTGCTCATTTCAGTCTTCTTGTTAAAGAAAAACACCTTTCAACCATATAATATAGGAAAGAAGGCCAAAAACATTCTGGAAAGATTTATCAAAACAAATCCCAAAATATGTTATGTAGCACTGTTGTTATGACGCCAAACACCTGCATTAAAGCACACTGCATATTTATTAATACACATGTTCCAGGACAGGCAAAGCATAGTTTCCTAATGAGCCTAACTGCTGTAGAGTCAAAGTGGTATACTTGTAAATTAATTATTTTACTAAAAACAGACTCGACCAGAATAGACATGCTTAGGCCTTTGAGTGTGTATCTGCATTTTTTTGTTGCAACGTTATAGGCCTACAGAAGTATGGCTGCTGTGTGTGTGTGTTTGTGACACAGCGTGTTAGTCTGCCTGCCTGTGTCAAAGGCTGTTTTGCAGCACCTGCCACCATACCATTCCCCTCATGCGATCAAGGTCACTTCACACGGCACTCCCAGAAGACCCAGGCAACATTCCCCCACCCCCACCCTTCCCAGCAGAGAAGGACACACAGCGTCATCTCAGAGCAGAGTCGGCCTGCCTGCCTGCCTGCCTGCCTGCGCAAACAATGGATGCTAGCTTTCTTTAATAAGAAGAGATGTGTTATTACAGGGCCACATTCTTTCCTAAATCAAAAGCCGGGGGGGAAAGGGGGGGAGCTAAAAGCAGGCGTCTGTCTGTGAGGAGCTCAATCTGGCCCCTCTGGTTACAGACATGACAGAGGAGGCTTAGTGGAAAAACCCCATTGGCACTCAAGACAGTCTGCAGCAGCATGCTGGCTTGACCAGTTTAGAGATGACCTTCAAGGAACCCACAAGCACTGTAAAAAGGGATGCCCTCTCATAAAAAAGAAGCATGTTGCAGTCATGGCAGCCAGCACTGATGTACAAGCCATTCTTTATGCACCGAGACACTACATTTTGATTTATATTTATATACACACACACACACACACACACACTAATGTGAATTTCCTTGAGAGTGGCGAGACCAAAAATCTATGAAATCTAGACAAAGACAAATCCTGAGATACCATGAGATAATCTAGGAAAGAGGGATGCAGAGTGAAAGAGAAAAGTGCGGAGCATCTTTGTTGCTAACGGGACTAATGGGTAGGCATGAGAGTGCTAGACGTTTCTTTCGCTCCGCTTCCCTAAAATAGGAAAAGGGCCTAGTTACACGGTTGGGCTGCAGAGCAATGGAGCAGCCACTTGTGCACTTGTAAAAACAGTTGTGTAGCCAGCCAGCTGAGAAGCAACCAACCTACTGCTGAGAACCAATGCGTAGCAGCCATAGTAGTGCCTACGCAGTAGGACGGAGCATCTCCGTTTTACACACCACCGCTCATAAGCCTGTTCCCAGTGACAAATAAACTCTGGCGTGTGCTAAGGGTGTGATAATAAAGGCTGACCGTTGCATCACTGGCCCAACATCTTAATCTATCAGGCATTTCAAATGTCCACCACTCTGGGGTTACATTCTTTGTTGACGAGCAAACAATGCCATGTTAAGAATGCATTCACCTAGAATGATGTCAAGAAACAAAGCTATAAAAACAGGTTGCTGTGATTTAATACAGTAGAAATGTCACTGACGGAATATAATGCCACTGTTTCTAATGGATTTGATGACACTCCTTGTAGTGCTGCAAGTCTTCGCCTTGTGTGATACCGTCCTGACCTTGCATGCTCCAGGTGTTTCTCTTTTTCACCGCATCAGTCTGGAGCCCCCCGAGTCACAAGTGTTTGTCCCTCACCAGCAGGAGGCCAATCAGCAGTCAGAAAGTTTCCAGTCTTCTACTGATTGCCATTCCCACCATTACAAACAAAAATGCTTGAGAAGTGCAGCAGTCGCTGCAGTTTTTACCAGAAATTAAGTGTATAACTTCATTTAAAGAACAGACAATAGCCGGGAAGGCTTTTCTCTGTGGATCATTTGCATTTGCTGAGCTACAAACTGGTTATGGTAAGAGTTAGCGCCATTAATAGTGAAGAAGATGGGGCTGACAAAGAATATGTTTGTTGTTGCGTCGCCAGGTAATAAACAATGTACACAAGGATTGCAATTGTAATGATGTATATAGTGTTGGTAATATAATTATATAAATGAAATTAACAGTACATTTAATATCCTATATTGATTATATAAGCTCTTTAAGGACACAATGTATTGAGCCTCTGCAGCATTTATAAGGCATTGGCTCTCAAACTCTTTTATCTCTAGCTGCACTTGCTGAAACATTGGGACTGTTCTAACATAATATCAGTGCACACATTCAGTAATTGCCATACTGGACATTCAAAAATGTACAGAACTGATTATAGCTGTCTGTGTTGAAGGGGCCCAAAGTTCTAGTTCTTGTTATGCATTGGATTCAGTCTCACACACACACGTGTGTTATCCCCTCATATAAAGACAATAAATCAATGGGACCCTCCTTGACCCAAACAGAAATCCTATCAACCACTAAGCACTTTGGCTAGCCTTTCAAAGGCTTTATTTCGTGACTGGGAGAAATGTGAAGAATGAATGAACTGTTACATTCTGGCCAGCCAGACGATGCAAGCCTTCATTTGGCCAGTTATTCATGTTCAGGGGGGCAGTGCCGGGCAAGTCTAATAAGAGACAGGCCAGCGGCAGCCTTGTCATTAGCTGAAAGGCTGGCAGACCCCCGCTGCCTAATTGGCACAGGATCTCCTCTAACAAGGTCTACCAATCAGCAGGGGTACAGCCAGGCAAGGCAGTGACCACCTCTCCACTGTCCCTAGAACAAAACCCACCTCCCCCACCCCAAACAATTTGCCCCCAGACCACCTGACCCATTAATGAAAGAAATGGGAAGCTGATGTATTTTTAATGAGAACGATAAAACTCATGAGCTAAACACACCCCAGGCTTTGCTATTTAAGAAAACTTGGCAAGTCTGTCATTATGCATGGAGTGTCGCCTGCAGCCAGACTTGGTCATGACATTGTATGCTTAATTCTGGGAAAATTATATAATTATATACACACACACACAAAATTTTGTTATTGTATGTCTTCTCAAGGATTTCACCACTTACAGGTCATTTTTCAACAAGTAAAGACGGTAATGCTGGAGTCAATTCTAGCAGTTATTGTCCAATAAACTCAACAGAGCCACTTCCTCCACACTTCCAGTTTCCCTCAGCACACACACATACTAATAATAAGCAGATGACTGGTTCTTCCATCTGTGATTTTTTTTTTACAGCTAAACTATGACAGGGCAGCTAAATGTTGAGCAAAGTAGGTTTTGGAAATGTACAACAGTTTTATTCTCCTAGCACAAATGGATCTCATCTGGAAGCAATATTTACATGAAAAACTTAAGATTGCTAGGGGCCAAGGGCATTTATCAAAAAAGACAGAAAGAGAGAGAGAGCTGAGAGCTGAAATAGAAGGATACATAAAATATAGGGAGCATAGTGAGACAAAACCAGCACTCAAAATGTGTTTTTGACAGCACTGATAGAGCAGTAGTCTTTTGATACACATGATACAGATGTTTGACCTGCTCAAATAACATGTCGTTTATGAAACATAAACATTGACATTTCAGTAGGCCAGACTGATCTCATAAACCTGACTTCCAAGATTCTTGGCTGACAGAACATGGGACGTAAGAAAAGCTAAACAGCATCAAAGCGTACTAGAGAGTTGTCAGAGAGAAAACTAACAAGAAAGGAATCAAGCTACTATTGTAGCATCTTGCTACAGTGTAATGAAGCAAGTTTCACATTTGGTTTGGAATGTGTTTTTGTGTCTGTACTCTGTAATACAATAAAACAGGCCATTTGTTGTACAAGGTGGACCCGTAGAGAGTGCAAACATACACTCTCTAGGTGTAAGGATGTTATTACGCCCCCTAGATGACTAAGCCAATGATAATGTCTGATTTGGCCCTCTGTGGCCCTTAACAATTAGAGTGAGCTGGGAAGTCCACTATTCCTGAAACCATTCTGGAATAGGTTGTTTAATAAGGGCGTACTCACACTGGGCCTTGAACCGAGCACAATTGTCCCCCCTCCCCACTTCCCCGCTGGCCTGCACTCACAATGCAGTTAACATTCAGGGCCAGGCTAAGCTTACGCCAAAACATTAGGTTGGCTACTTGGTTTCAGGCCAATTATTTTGTCCACATAATCGTTCCACTGGAATATGTCTTTGATGTCCGACGAGCTACTAGATTTACAGAGTGCATCCTGTACCTTCAGATACTGAGCGCGCAGTTTTAACATTTCCAATAAACATTGTACTTCTGCTGTAGATCAAAGTGTTCCTTTTGCCGCCATGCTGTTTGTAATTAAACAACTGTCTTATCGATGACTTCGATCCCGTGCTCGGGCATGTTTGCGATCACACTGATGCGTACCGTGCCCGAGTCCAACCAAACCGTGCCCTGGCCCACCTCTTTCAAGTGGGCCACAGCACGGTTAAGCGTGCCGCGCCCGGCCACGGTACGGAGCGATCACACTAGTCAAACGAACCGCACTTTGGGGTCAAACAAGCTCTGGCACGGTTTAACTGGGCCAAGTGAGTACGCCTTAACAGACAACAAAGACAGGCGCTTGCTGTTGCAGCAGGTGATGTCAGCAACCACTTAAAAACCAATCACAAAGAAGGTGTCAAGTTGTCGTGCTCAACAAGTGTGAGATTCACACCTGTTCGCACCAAGCAGAGTGCGTATCGACACCCAGTCAGTGGTCCAAAAGGTCTAATCAGCCACACTGTCCATCTTGACACCTGTCTGTCCTTACAGTTACTTTAATACTTAACATTCTAACACAAATTTTTCACTGATATTTCTAGAAATAATCACTGTGTGACCGTCTCTTAAAGAAAAGGCTGTAAAAGTATATAGGAAGTCAGAAAAGTGTAGAGTGACATCAAGAAGACTGCCGGTCTCTTCTGCCTCAGCAAGTGTAAGGTCAGACTTTACCATCGGTAATACACCAGGCAAAAATGTAATTCATTCTTGAGCAGCAAAGTAGCATGGTGGAAATCATTGCTCTCTTAGAAGAAAAAGACAGCTAACCTCAAATCTGTCAAAAAAACACCTCAGGAGCTGTGGAATAATGTTCTATAGAGTGGTGCAGTGCTGGCAGGATGATAGGGCTGAATCTGTATGCTGTTGGATTTATTTATGCAACAGGTGTCATAACCAAATGTTGTGACCATCTGGTCACAATGGCGACTTAGGTATTTCACATTTCAATGAATAAATCAAAATGTCATATTTTGTTTGGATGAATTGATTTAGCAAAAAAACAACTATCAAGCAATTACTCTTTCACCTTGATTCAAAAACAGAAAATTACTGAAGATGCATGTATTGCAACTGATCATATTATCTGGCAAGGCTTACAGTATACTACTAATTTACTAATATTTGCTCTCACAATCTACAGTGTGTATGAAAAGCAGGATGCTGCAGGTCTTGCAGATACCAGAAAATGTATTTCTCTCATGATATGATAAACTATGATTTATGCAAGTATAATTTGTGGAGGAAATTGTAGACAATTCTTTATTTTGGTACAAATGTTTTTGCAACAGTGGTCAGAACCACTCATTTTCTTTGACGGTGCTTGTCATAGCTGCAAAGCTCAAGTTTACATCTCTTGAACAGATGCAGTGTATGATATATAACATAATAACACACTGTGTTAACCAAATGACAGGCAGTGTACAGCACTGTATGTGTACTGTATGTGTCAAGAAATAACAAAGAGAAATTCTGCTCCAACTCTTGAAGTCATATTTATATACATTTGTTTTCAAAATCACCCTGAGCTCAGACAGCACAGAACTGTACCCACAATCTCAAAACAACAGAGCACAGCTTCTATATTAACAATGTCATTTTGTGATTTAGAAAACTACTACTGTGTTCAAATAATGGGCAAAACAACTTAGCCAGATATCCATTATGTACACAATGCAATAAGGACTCAACTGACAATGTATCCAAAAATAAATGTACTATCATTTCAAATAGATTATTGACCTATTTACGATTTCGTATTGACAAAACGACACAGTCTGATATGTTACCTTGGTTTTGGAGCAAAAATTAAATTAGAGCCTGACTACTCATGAAAAATGTGTGGTCAAGAAATGTACACATGGCGTGCACAGTAGTGAAGTCTAGAAGTCGTGCTGAATCTTCCTACTACTGTGTCTATGAGTCTGATAACAGGTTGGCTCGTTTTCTCTCCTGTCACATCTTCAGCCCGCTGGAATGCTCTATAAACAAGGGGTGTGTCTGCCTTCAGCTACACCCTTAATCGTTTTCTCACCTTCAAATGCTGCCAAACACCATAGTGGTTCCATTTGAAATGAAAAACGGAGCTGTCCAGGATATATCTCTTTTTATTCAGATGCTGGATGCGTTTACCTTTACTCACTTTTCATTTATCCCTGTTAAGAGTCACCTCCCTCAAACGCAGCTAGAATCTACAACGTTAACCACTAATTTTTGCATGTAACGTGACCGGCTTACGATGTACAGTATCAAGTTAAGCGCTATTGGCTGTAGTCGTATGCAGAAAAAAAACAAACAGGTAATCTCATCCATGCTTTGCAATCATGAAAATTAATAATAATGAGGTCACGACCTTCACAGTGCACTGCCCTGCCATGGGATAAGTACTGCGCTAATATGGCATGTGTCCTCACATTTCCTATAAATCTCTGTAGGGTGTGTTCATGTGAATGCGTAAGCAAGGCTAACCTTTAGGCCTTTGGATACAGGTGTGCTGGTTGTCACTCAGGAAGAATCCCTCTCTGCAACGGCACTCATAGCTGCCCATCATGTTGACACAAATCTGTTGGCATCCACCGTTCCCTTCCGAGCACTCATCCACATCTGTCACACACAAACAGACACAAGAGAGAAAGTTAATAAAACAGCAGAAGTGAAAAACTATTCATGGCTTATCAAGGGTGCTTTAAAAGGGATGAGGTTAAGGAGACAATTCTGCCAGTTTGATGACCGACTACTACTGTTTCAGTTCAAACGTTTTTCAGTTCAAATGTTTTTACGACTGTTTAAGTTCCAATGTGTCAACGGCTGTTATTTGAGCGCCATGAAGCTGGATCAAACCAACTAGAAAAGCACAAATATTTTCCTGATTTTGTTGTAGTCCATACATAAATAAAAAAAGCAAAAAAACAAAGCCTGTGTCTTTAGCATTTAAGCACATCTGAATTGATTGTGGCTTCAGTGCAAAGGTCCCAAAATAAAAGGAAAGCCAAGACAAGTAGAAATGTCAGAAGGAATATTTTGACAAGCCGGAGGAGCTTGTCTGAGGTTACTGTCTGAGGAGGTGGTGTCTGCCTTAATGGTTATCTGACATGGCGGAGCGCCGCTAGCACTCTGAAAGCCTCCGACTCTGCAGCACACTAAGCCATAAAAAAAAGCCCAAGCAGCACAATCCTTTGGCAAGAGCGAAATCTGATCCACCTGGGCCAAAGTACCTGCCGATGACGAGTGTCTGTCAGACTCAAGACGGGAGGAATGCAGGGACAGCGATGAAGGAGGTGGTGTGTGTGTGTGTGTGTTTGTGTGCGCATGTGTGCTGGAAGAGGGAAAGGGGGAAGGGGGGGGGGGGGAGAGACAGGGAAAACTGTGGTTAAAAAAAAAAAGGGGAAAGTGTTATTAGTGTGAGAGGAGCCAGAGAGTACCAATAAGAGAGCAATCCTCTTTAAATGCACAGCAAGGGCAAAGCCTTTACAAAAAGACAGTCTCTTAAGGCTTATAAGACACACATAACAATGAGACAGACCTTGGCTGACCCACGGTATCAATCCCACCGCTAACTAATTTCACTTCTGCTCATTCTGCACCGATGGCAGCAGAGTGTAATCCAGGTCAGTGCGTGACTCGGGGAGAACAACAAGCCAAAAGCAAAGCGGCGTCTATTAATCTTTGATTTATTTATTTATTTCCCCCAAATGAAAAGAGCTTGCACAATGTGGCGCAAGCTGTTGTGTTTTATTTGTGCGATGTGTGTTGTGGAGCTTGGTTGCTCCCCCAACACCCCATTGCGTTACAGTGCACCCGCTTCAGAGGTAAAGCTCTCCATTCTTAGATCTCTCTGGAGACACGGGTTCCGTCTCTGCAACTTTATCAATTCTCATTTACGACGCATCAATAATCTGCTGTATACACAAGCCTCTCTTTTTTTCTTTTAATAAACAGTCATGCGAAACTAATTTACTGTCTATTTGTCCAGACCGAGAAGGCCTCTAGATTAAGTTTCCTTTCTGGGGAATTCTCGGCCCAGCAGAGTCAGAAATTAAACATCAACCCCCGTCCCCATTGGGGTTTTTTCCAAGCAGTGAAGCGGATAGACTCGGATGCACATTAACATTCAAATATATGCGCACGCACACACACACAACAAAAGGTCTCAGGATCTGATATTAAAGTAGGCTAGTCAAGCCTGACCCCTCTCGCCCTTCAAGGCTTGCCAAGTGTGTTGTCCTGGCTCTGCATCTTTCCTCTAAGCCCCAAAACACATAAGATAGCACTTCAGTGATTCCCTAGGGCACACTGGGCAAATGTGTCACTGTCACATCGCTCAAGGCCACTGGCCACTCATGCCATAGCCAGGCGAGGCAGGACAAACTAAATTGGTGTCACATACAGTACAGGAAGGATCTTGGCTGGAAGATCCAGTTTAAAAAGGGGGAAAAAAACATCTTAGAGTAGCTGCGTAGCTGGGAGGATTTGCATTACCCTCATGGATGTCAGGGCATATGCTTAATGCTCTCATCTCTCAATCTAAGTGATGAAATAGGCAGCTGCAGAGGGAAGATTTTTGAGCTTCCAGTAGCTGCCAGCAACCTGCAGCTGCACCTTTGCAGATAAACCTAGCAACCACCGTAAAAACAGAACCTCCACAACTCACACGAACACCTAATAAACATGCATACGGCGCACACACACACACACAGACAAAACAGCCCTTAAACCCCAAATGTTACACTCGCACAAATCCATCCTCAACACACATGCAACACACACGCAAGCATTGCGTGACGTGCACGGAACACGGAAGTGCTTCTACGCTTCTACGACTGAACTGCCGCTGCAACCTGAGAGACGCACGGGGAAACTGATCAGAGAGAATATTAAATCTCTGAACGGACTCTACGTGCTAAACACACGATTC
>JAODTR010043967.1:0-19255 GCA_025399935.1 Amblyopsis rosae | reverse complement strand
GGCTCCAGACGGGGACCCCGGGCTTCCTCCGGGCAGGGTAACTCCTTCTCTTAGTGAGTTCTTCATGGGGGTCTTCTCCATGGAGAATAATAATACTATTGCATAATATAAGATCTTGGTAAGAGCATTTATTTGACAGAAATTGCCATCACAGTGATTAATTGCACAACTAGTGTGACTTGCACTATTGACAGTGCAAAGCAGTATGAGCTGTTTTCACGTGCCAAACAATTTTTTTGCAACTCTCACATAACGGCAAATGTAACAGAAAGGCTTAATATTATGTATTTTGTCAGCTTACTCTGCTAACACAGTCAGTAATGTTTTTTGTGGAACTTGTCTGCGTCTAATTCATGGGACCACAGTGCTAGTCACACGCACACCAGAAAGCTACTGAAACTTGCTAAACGGTGAACAATTATTTCACAAAAGTTTTTAATTTCTAAAATATTAGTTTCATAGGAGGGTTTCAGACTTGGCAAATGCATTTGTCAGAAGTTTTTAAGTACTCCGTTGTGGGTGTTCTTAGCAGTTATTCTGAGGCTTATATTGTTCATATCGATATCAGAATTATACGGTATCGACTGAAATTATTAAATATATCTTGATATATCGTCCAGTTCTACATTAAATAGACATTACGTAAATCCACGACATAGTTTAGTGACATGAGAACAAAATCATGTAGCCTATGATTTAAATTGCATCCACCGAAACAGCCGAGGTAGTGTTTAATCAAAAGCGAGGTGGGCGGCATGTATTGACGGACAGGCAAACCTCATATAGGCCTATCTTGTATCAGACACTTTCTATGATTTCTGGGACTAGGCTATCATAGTCATAAATGTAGCCTACACCGATCCAGTAGATTCAAAACTTAAATGGCCCGCTTAACATTTGATGAGTTGTGCAACATGGCGCATAGCCATCGGTCTTTATGAATTGGCTGCTCAGAGTAGAGTCATTTCACTTAAGAAATGATAAGAAATACATGTTACCATTGCACATTTATAAAATATCGCTTTAATTTTCGAATTGTCTGAAAAAAGCCTTGTAATACAGTTTCTTCGAAAATCACGTAGCTATGTGTTTCCATTACTTTATTTTTTGTTCGCAATTTCAAATGCATTAAGCAGGGTAGGCTACTAAACAAAAGCTGATAATTATATTAAAGTCTCGGCGGTTCTTTTGTAAATGTCGTTTTTCTTTGTAGTAATTAAGTAATATTTCAGATTTCCTCTGCGTACCACTAGAGGAGGCACGTGTACCACGGTTTGAGAACCACTTATCTAAACCATTTCATTGTAGCTCTGGCTGTATGTCGTCCTGCTGGAAGGTAAACTTCCGCCCCAGTCCTAAGTCTATTGCAGAATAACAGATTTTCTTTAAGATTGCCCAGTATTTGGCTCCATCCATCTTCCCATCAACTTTCACCAGCTTCCCTGTATCTGCTGAAGAAAAGAATCCCCACAGCATGATGCTGCCGCCACCACGTTTCACAATTGGGATGGTGTGTTCGGGGCGATGTGCAGTCTTCAGTTTTCCATTACACGTAGCGTTTTGCATTTAGGCCACATGGCTTGTGGCAAACTGCAAACGGGACTTCTTGTGGCTTTGTTTCACCAATGGCCTTCTTCTTGCCACTCTTCCATAAAGGCCCGGGTTTGTGGAGTGCACAACTAATAGTTGTCCTGTGGACAGACTCTCCCACCTGCGCTGTGGATCTCTGCAGCTTTTAAAAAATAAACTTACCCTGCTTTAAACTTCTCCACAACTTTATTCCTGACCTGTCTGGTGTGTTCCTTGGACTTCATGATGCCGTGTGTTCACTAATGTTCTCTAACAAACCTCTGAGGCCTTAACAAAATAACTATATTTATACTTAGATTACACACTCTATTTACTAATTAGGTGACTTCTGAAGGCAATTGGTTGCAACAGATTTTCTTCAGGGGTATATCAGAGTAAAGGGGCTGAATAATTTTGCACACCACACTTATTTGTTAAAATATGTGAAAACCATGTATCATTTTCCTTGCACTTCAAAATTATGCGCGGCTTTGTGTTGGTCAATCACAAAGTTTGTGGTTGTAACATAACAAAATGTGCAAACGTTCAAGGGTTATGAATACTTTTGCAAGCCACTGTATATAAACTAATTTCTTATTTTTCAACTTTTGGCCATTTCACATCACAGTGCTGCTTTTAACAGTACACTAAACAGCATAGCCTGATATGAATGCGTTTCAATCACGGCGTTAAACGCTTCTGTAGGCTAATGTAGCACTTAAAATTTGGGAAATTCCTTTTATAACCAGGCTGTATGAAGTGCAGCTATTGTGATGCTTCTTACAAAAACTCCCTTTGCCGCAGTTTCACAAGATCTTACCCTTTATTGACAGACATTTTAGCTACATGCCAGCTTTGCAAGTCACGCATTCGGCTTCCCACGGATCCCAAACACTGTGACACGGAAATATGTGTAATCAATCTGTCCATTTTTTGTGCCAACGCTCGAGACGTGAAGGCGAAAAAATTGTTATGGTCCCAAAAAGAGGACATGTCCGAGGAAAAGTGTACGTATGGTCAGAGTAGTATTCAATGTAATCTACAGTCGTTTGATTAGCTACTGGTATCTCCGCTACTTCGCCACTCTGTTGAATGCATTGAATCATTCACGGCGCTCGCGACTCCACTATGGAGCGGTAACAGTGTATAACCATTTAAAACGTTTTGTGCAAAATTATAGAAATTATAATTATAAAATTATAGTTATGCGATTATGCTTATTTTGTTATCGTTAGGAGTCAAAATCGAAATCACGATCATATTTCGATAATTTGCACAGCCCAAATCCACAGTTCCCTGAGTAGGGATCATTTATATTACTTTCACTCTAGTAAGGTTCCTCCCGAGGCGCTCAGTTGAGAGGGCACGCTGCTATTTATGCCCCACGGGGCAGGTCACGGGTGCAGCTTTGACCTCTCAGCCATTCATCTTGATTGTAGAGTTTTTCCGATTGGATTACCATGATCACATGATCATGTACCATAAGTAAAAGATTTTGTCCATATTCAGGGAACCGTGGATGTGTAATACACAACATTTTAACATCTATGTATCTAATGTCTATGGGGATTCGCTCCCTTTTGAAGCAAGCCTCAAGTGGCAATTGAAAGACCCCATTCATGACATTCATTGCAGTTTCTGTCAGGGAATGCTATTGGATGGTTTTATTATTGACTACACACTAGGGCTGGGAGATTTGGCAAAAAAGTGATGATAATTCTTTCCGGATTAATAAATATCGACATTGATCACAATATATATTTTTATAATGCTGTCGGTTTGAGAAGTGGGCCTAGCCTGGTGGCTGGCTGATGCTTGAAGAAACCAGAGGGTTCATTAGTTAAACATTAGAATATAAACAAGTTTATTAACATAATTTGTTTCTAAAAATGTATTAATCATTTAACTGTGCAAACATGGATTCTTACAGCTTTTTGATTGCTTTCATAGGGGGAAATCACCACAACGACCACATCATAAATTCACAACAAAATTGATTGTTGTTTTGGTACAGCCCTATTAGTGCTGTGAAAAGCGGAACCAAGTAGGACGTATAGACCCATATACACTATCTCCAAAAGTTTTGGGACGCCTGCCGTTACATGCACATGAAGGTTAATGACATTATTAAACCGTAGGGTTTAACCTTTGCAGCTATAACAGTTTCAACTCTTCTGGGAAGTCTGTCACAAAGGTTAGGACTATGTTCATGGCAAACGACAAACCTAGACTGGACAGAAGCGTGATTCGTCACTCTAGATTCGTCACTGCTCTAGTGTCCAGTGGCGGCAAACTTCACACCACTGCATTCAACGCTTTGCACTGCACTGATGTAAGGCTGATGTAAGGCTTGGATGAAGCTCTCCACGCACTATAGAGGACAACACGTATATGCCGCTGCCGGCTGACTGAAACTGTGGTAGTAAATGGGCAACTGGAATACTTTTAACATGTTTATTTGTGCGGTAGGCTCGATCCATAAAGGAAAAAATGTTGATCGTTATCAAATATCATCACCTGTCATAGGTTGGCACTTTACCGGGGTCATCCACATATCCTGACAGCAGCACATGGATACACTCTACCAGGTGGAGAGGCCTCTTAAGCCGCTGCCAGCAAGGATCCTACAGCCCAAATTAGTCAATTGATTAATATAGTCACAGGCCCAATTTACACATTTTTTGTGATTATATTATTTGTGTAGTACCCGTGTTTTGAAAAGCTGGTCATACACTTCAAGAAGACATGGCAGCTGGACTCCGATTTCTTGCATGGTGAATGTGACAAAACCAATGTCCCAGTTCAGCCGACACACCTCCTGCTCTAAAAACTTCACAAGAAACTCTAGGAGCACAGAACAGATTTGTCAGCAGTTGAGAAAGATCTGCATTTGCATGCAAAATAAAATTTACGAAACAATCAATCTTCAAAACAATCCAATGGGCTAAAATGCACCCATAGGTGTTGAGAAATGTTTTGACATAATGCTACAAGTTAGCGTACTTACTGTACAACAATAAATGAAACATAAAATGATTAGGTAGAAAGAAAATTGAAGGCTTACCTAGAGGAAAGTATCTAGGAGTGCCTGCATAGATCTTTCCCAGTGACACCAGTTTTAAACTGAGAGATCGCATTCGGTCTGCTGGACTCATTGCTAAACTGTCTCCCAGTTCTGAAACAATTTGTTACATCCTTAGATTAGTTGAAATATATAGTTTGATTGCCTCCTCTCTAAAGGCTGGCATTGCAAAAATCAGCAGATCAGAACGTATTAGGAAGAGCTTGTACAACCCATCACTTATGCCACTGGAATATACATTTCAGTGACACTAACATTACAACCTTTTGCTTTAGACTTGCTTTTCTTAATCCTTTGCAGAGAGGATATATAGCAGGGGTCTGCAAGTATGTATATTTTCTTCTCAACCATTAGATGGCAGGCCATCGGCTATTTCAACCCATTAGTAGTAGGCATGGGACAATAAAAAATGTAATATCACCATTACCCTGGCCAAAATAATTGCAATATACGATATTATCGCCATCATTTATTATATAAAATTCTTAAAATGGCACTAAACATATTGAAATCACTTTATTATATTTCGTTAAGAATAAAAACTTAATTGTATCATGCCACAGGTTTATACGTTTCTATTTTGTGTGATTATTTTTGTTTTGAAAACAGTATTTCAACAAATCTGTTTGCTCTTTAAGTCTACATTTAGTTTATTCTCCAAATATAAGGAGAGGATGAGAAAAGGGAGTTGGGGAAAAAATGAGAAAAAAACAATGAACACGCCAAGCTAATTCTGTCAAAGTAAAAATCTAGAATACTTGTTTCTACTACCAGTGAGGGAGAAATCAGCCTGTAGATGTGGCAGTAGGCTACCGGGAATCAGGACTACTAGAGACGTTAGGTCAGCATTTTCAACATTCAGAAAATTATAACGATGTTCATGAATGAAGCTTATACATTGGCAATACTTAGCTAGGCTTTTTTAATGTTTCAGTATCAGTCTGACACTGCTGCAACATAAAAACCTGCCATTTACGCCACAGAGGCTGAACAAAACTGTATAGTCAGGCTACGTCCACAAGTCTAGACAGAGGCTAGACAAATTGCTTAATCTGTCCAGCTGTCGCTGAGGTCACCTTTGTGTTGCTCTGGGGAGGTGCATATTTCCAGTGACAGCCACGTAGAACAACAAAAATTCAGCATTCCCGCAAAAAAAAAAAAAACATCCCACATTTTCGTATTCAAACCCATCTCTAAAAACCACTTTCCATGCATTCGGTTTAAAAATTATGTGAACGCAGCATAAGGCATAAAATATTTGATATGCATACATCAGCATCACCTTTCACTATGAACAAAAGAAAACAAGGACAAAAGGTGCACTTTACATTTAGAAATGCATTTAAGTGTATCAGAAATTTTGGCTAAATGAATGGAGTGAAAAAATACTGTTTAGTCAAGGTACAACCTAATCCATCTGGCGTAGCTTCTATTTAATAATATTAGTGCCCTGTTCGCCATTGCTGGTTTGCTTTGAAAGCTAAGCATGGTTGGGCCTGGTTAATCTTTAGTTTGGAGACCAGGTGCAGCTGGAAGTGGTGTTGAGGGGCCAGTAGGGGGCACTCCTCTCTAGTCTAAAGGTAAAAAATGCTTGTGCCCCTGGGCAGTGAAAGGGACTCTGCCCTGTGTAGAGTGCCATCTTTCGGATGGGATGTTAAATGGGAGTCCTGACTCTCTGTGGTAATGTGAGACCCCATGGTACTTATCATAAATGTATGGGTGTTAACCCGGTGTCCTGGCCAAATTTCCAATGTAACCCACATCCCATCATGGCTACCTAATCATCCCCAGTTTTCACTTGGTTTTACTGTCCTCTCTCCTCGCCCTCAACTACTCCCAGGCAGTTGCTGCAAATTAGAATATGTTCTCAGACAACTTGCCTGGTAAAATTAAGGTAAAACAATATGCCACCTTTGAATTTCAGCTTGCCACCCTTCTGCCACCCCATGTCAAATCTTCTAAAATTGCACCACTTCAGTATCAGATACTGTGATTGTGCAATTGGTGCGATTTTTGAAAATGTCTGAGAAAGACCTATGCATTCAGTGTTATTTTGCAATTCGGTGAAAAGGCACTATAGCCTACAAATCAGTTAATGCCTGTTCTGACCTAACCTGACATGCCAGAGGAATTGCTGTCACAAGTACATCTGGGGAGCCGTACATTGAAACAGTTTGTGAATGGCTGTACTTTCAAAAAAATACTTGGAAGTTGATTGGGTGAATCATCTGGTCGTTTTCGCTGTCGGCACCATGGTCGGCACACCTAAACTATAGCTATTAACACGACGCTGATTGGAAAACTACGGCCGTATAGCTATTAACACGAGGCTGATTGGAAAGTTCAGACACATTCAAAATGACTCAGAGGCTTTCCAGACTGATTCTCACGGCGAAATTAAACTGAAGCTTGCGAGATCAGGATGGTCTCGTGAGGCTAGTTCTGACCTACCTTGTCAGATTGTCCTACCATAGCGCGATATTATAGTAATAATCTTAGGCTAAAGAAAGCTACATGTTTGACACTCCATATATCGTACACAGTTAATGCGGTAATTTTGCGCCACGGCACATTAGATTCAGGAATACGTCTTCTTTAAACTGTGAAAAGGAATATTTCCCGTGATTAAAGATACCCCTTCCTTGCGAGACAAACAAACAATGTATTACAGCTTTCACAATTGAAATGATTGACTGAGTCTATCTGAATGCTAATTGCGGCATAGTAGAGTGTGTTTATTATGGAGATGTATGCTAAATGAGATAATGATAATGAACATATATTACATGGTTGTCCAGTGGCATGTCAACACATTGCGGATCAAAAGTTGTACAAACTAAGTTGTCGCTTAAAAGGATGTGTCGTGGCGTTTAAAACGCATTATTCGCCAAGAAACAAAGTTCTTGTAACCGGCAATTCTTGATTCTTGATTGATCGGAGTAAAACAATGAGAAAAAGAAATCGCCTAGCCCATGCCTCAATAAATAATTAGCTGAATTAATTTAATAATTGCAAATTCCCTTGTTGAGGTTACAGTATTCCATTGTCTGATAGATGCTGCTTTTTCATTAACCAGCATGTCAGTAAAACCAGCTTTCTTTTGTAGGCTTTTGTTTGTTTTTTGTTTAATGTTAAAAAAATATTGCAATGAATAATGCTCGTTTTTAATCATTGAAATTAGGCTATGACTAAGGCCCATCACTCCCTGGTGGGCTAGCGTTTTTCCGTGGGAGTCTATGCCTACAGCCAGCTTTGACACTTCCTCCTAATGTCCTGTGCATCTGAAAAGCACTTAACTTTTTCCACATTTTATTATGTTACAGCCTTATTCCAAAATGGATTAAAATACATTTTCCCTCAAAAATCAACGCACAATACCCCATAATACATATACTTATATGTACAAGTATTCACAGCCGTTGGTGAATACTTGGTTTAAGCACCTTTGGCAGCAATTACAGCTTTACAGCCTCAAGTCTTTTTGAGTATGATGCTACAAGCTTGGCTCACATACTTTTGGGCAGTCTCTCCCATTCTTCCATGCAGGACCTCTGAAGCTCCATCAGGTTGGATGGGGAGCCTCTGTATACAGAGATTTTCAGATCTCTCCAGAGATGTTCAATTGGGTTAAGTCTGGGCTCTGGATGGGCCAGTCAAGGACATTCAGAGTGGTCCCAAACCCAGTTCTTTGTTATCTTGGCTGTAATTCTTAGGGTTGTTGTACTGTTTGAAGATCAATCTTCACCCCAGTCTGAGGTCCAGAGCGCTCTGAAGCAGGTTTTGATCAAGGATGTCTCTACATTGCTACATTCATCTTTTCCTCGATCTTGACTAGTCTCACAGTTCCTACCACTGAAAAACATCCCCACAGCATGATGCTGCCACTACCATGCTTCACTGTAGGGCATAACGCTTCGCATTCAGGCCAAAGAATTTCTTTGTTTCATAAGACCATAGAATTATGTTTCTCATGGTCCTTCAAGTGCTTTTTGCCAAACTCAAGGCTGTCATGTGCCTTTTACTGAGGAGTGGCTCCCATCTGGCCACTCTACCATACAGGCCTAATTGGTGGAGTGCTGCAGAAATGGTTATCCTTCTGGAAGGTTCTCTTTTTATGGGGCATTGCTGGAGCTCTCTCAGAGTGACCATCCAGATTAAGAAGAGTCCTGGTGGTTCCAAACTTCTTCCATTTACAGATGGAGGCCACTGTGCTCATTGGGACCTTCAGTGCTGCAAAAATCTGGTAGCCTTCCCCAGATTTGTGCCTCGATACAATCCTGTCTCGCAGGTCTACAGACAATTCCTTGGACTTCATGGCTTCATTGTGCACCAGTTGTGTGTCAACTGTGGTACCTTATATAGACAGATGTGTTCCTTTCCAGTTCATGTCCAATCAACTAAATTTGCCACAGGTGGACTCAAATCAATTTGTAGAAACATCAAGGATGATCAGTGGAAACAGGCTGTGCGCCTGAGCTACATTCTGAATTGTCATGGAAAAGGCTGTGAATACTTTGCCATTATGGGGTATTGTGCGTACAATTTTGAGAAAATACAATATTTTAATCCATTTGGAATAAGGCTGTAACATAAAATGTGGAAAAAGTGAAGCGCTGTGATAACTTTTCGGGTGTACTGCATAATATCAAACAGTTTGTGCTGAATAAAATTATATGCAACAACTGATACTCATACGCAATATGATATGAAACATTTTATATTGATGACTACTGTATTAACTAACTTAAGAAAATAATATTTTGGGGAAAGGTAGGATATACAGTACTCAGCGTAAATGAGTACAACCCCGAGTACAATTTGTACCCATTTCTCAATGAACACCAGAAAAATTAGCTGACGTTTGACAAAACCAAGTTTCATAAAACAGTTGCATTCATTAAGAACAAAATGGTTGGTCACCAACATCAATAGGGTAAGAAAACAATAAATTTTGTTCAAATGAGGTGTTGTAAAAATGAGTACACCCTACAACAAATTCTATAAAATCTAATTTTGTATGGCCTCCATGATTTTGAATGACAACACCTACTATTCTGGACATAGTGAACAAGTTGGCGACATACTGCCATGTTTATCTTTTTTCCATTCTTGGAGAATTAGCTCTTTCAGATACTGGATGCTGCATGGGTAATGATGCCCAACCTGTCTTCAAAACTCATAGATGTTCTATTGGGTTGAGGTCAGGTGACATACTTTTCCACTGAATCACATTCCCCCTGTTCTTCCTTACAAATGCAGCAGTAGCCTTGGCTGTATGTTTTGAGTCATTATCATGTTGAAAGAGTGCACGGCGGCCCAGGGTGCGGCGAGACTGTAGCATTTTCTCTTTCAGTATTTCGCAGTACATCTGTGAATTCATGGTGCCCTGAATGAAGTGCAATTCCCCAACACCTTCATACAGCCCCCCAGAAGAACACTGCCACCGCCATGTTTTACAGTGGGTACCATGCATTTTTCATTGTACTCTTCCCCCTTGCGGCGCCATACGGTTTGGATGCCATCTGTTCCAAAAATATTTATCTTCGTTTCATCTGACCAAAGTATGGAGTCCCAATATTCTTAATGTTTGTCAGCATGGGCCCTGGCAAATGCTAAAGAGGCTTTTTTGTGCACAGGCTTTAGAAGTGGCTTCCTCCATGGACGAAACCCTTACATGCCACTCCTGCGCAGCACACGTCGTATCGTGTCACGTGAAATAGTCACCCCAGGTTGAATTTCTACAGCTTTAGATAACTGATTAACTTGCATTACGGTTTTCCTCAACTTTTCTTAGGAAAAAATGCTGATAGGTGTCAGCTTCCGTGGACGACCTGGACATCTCAGAATGCTTGCCACAAATCCATCCTTTTTGAATTTCTTAATAACCATAATTGTCAGCATTGAGTGGCAGGTGATTGTATAGTTTAAATACCACCCTTTATTGTCAATTATCTCAGGAACCTTTGTAATTATTGGTTAGACACGTCTACTGTTCAATTCCAGTTAATTAGCATTTTACCAGTTTCATTTCCAAAAGCTTCATTGGTGTGTATTCATTTTTGCATCAGTTTTAAATCAGATTGTAAAAAAAAATATATGTTTTTCCTTCACTGACGAATATAATTTGCAACCAATGAACCAGAGTTGCTGGAATATTTTATTGAATAGGATGTCATAGAAAGTATTTATTCTTAGGAAAGACATGATTTACTGAAAAATATGTTGGGGTGTACTCATTTACTGTACTGTATTTAATTTTAGAACCTTGCTGATTTTATGTACTGTATTATTGTTTTTTATGCCATTATTGTCCCATTGTTATTTCATTGTGTTTTGTAAGGTGACCTTGGGTGCTTTGAAAAGCGCCTATAAATAAAATGTATTATTATTAGACCCTATAGAGTAAAGATGTAAAGTACATTTTTATTAGTAAGCTTTAAAAACAATATAAATACCTTTTTCCAAGATCTCCTGCCAGAGTGAATGCACTAAGAAGGGGTCAGCATGTCCAGCACAGTGAACAATAGACAGTTTACACTCAGACAACTTGAAATGGTCTGCAAACTCCCCATAGAGCTAATAAATAAAATTAAAAGAAAAGTACGTTTGTACATATATGTATACGGTTTTCCTTTTTGTTGTTAATAATGGTCGCAATCCAAATTATTATAGTTGACCCAGCTGTGCAAATAAACAACTTACAAGTCTTACTCTTACTTTTAAGTAATTATTTATACCTTGGAGATGTCCATGACTTCTGAGTCCAATTGAGAAATTGCATTTTTCACTGAGGGATGTTGAGAGTATTGTCTGGCCAATGTTTCCTGAATTTGTACTTGGATACGCACAACCTGGAATTTATGTAAAATACTACATTTTAGTGATTTAAGATTATTATACATTTTTTATTAAATCTTAAATTAAATCTGTTTTGCCGCTACCTCCATTTTTTCCTCCAGCTCATTAAGAAATTCTCCATCAGCACCGTGGGCAGAAATGCTGGAAGAGCTCTTCGCAGATAGGATAGCCCTGGAAATGTACTCTAAACGTTGCTTCAGTTGGATCTCAGTGCTGCACAAAAAACAAAATAAATGTAGGTTTAGCTTTTTGTATTTTGATATATGTGTATAAGATCACAAACAAGCAGGGATAATGACTTCAGCAAATACACATTTAAGACAAAAGTCTAAAAACCCTGAAAAGCAAACAATACATACATTGGGCAAACCAAAGATAGAAAAAGACTGAACATTTGAGTAATTTAAATGATTGTGCTTAAGATATTTCTTTATAAATACGTTCAAAATACAACCGTTGGTAAAACATAAGGAATCACCACACTTAAAATACATTCACCCATTTGCTAACTAAATTAACAAATTGAGAGAGTATGGAAATGCTAATAAAACAAAAGTACTATATATTCTATTCACTATATTGGAAATACAACAAATTCTGAATTTTTATTTTGTTAATTTATTAATAGCTTAGTGATATTCAAACCTGATGACTGCAATACACTCCAAAAACATTTGGGACACCAACGTATTTCCTTAACTTACATTTAAGTGTGTGGGCACCGTAAAAAAGTGTTTTGTAGAGTTTGGCAAGAAGAATTGTTTGTCATCTTAATAGTAGGGTCCTCCATAAGGAGGAACTAGGGCTGTGCGATATAACAAAAGCAGCACTGTAGGATATGCTATCAAG
Organism: Amblyopsis rosae; assembly: GCA_025399935.1. NCBI lineage: Eukaryota > Metazoa > Chordata > Actinopteri > Percopsiformes > Amblyopsidae > Amblyopsis > Amblyopsis rosae. The sequence goes on along the minus strand of JAODTR010043967.1, from coordinate 6,897 downwards.
CCATTTTGCTAAACCCATGAGCAAGACCTATAGAATCTGAGATTTGCCCTAGTAACATGTGCGCCAAGTTTGGGGGGCTTCGTCAGTCTTGTTTAGATAAATAAAGATACTCCACTTTGTGCACCTCCTGGTTGAAGCCAAGCTGCTGCCGCTCTTAAAATGATGCTAGCATAGGTACTAAAAACTAATTTGACAAAATGTTGCAACAGTAGCTGGCAACTAGGGCTGGGTATCGCCATAGATTTCGAGAATCGATTCGATTCCGATTCACAGTCCAAAATCGATTTAAAATTTCGTTTCGATCCAATGTCGATTCAGTTAGGGATATTTCAGGTACAATACCAATTTTGCATCACAAACATGCAGCATACATTTGTGCAATAGCCCCATATAAAATAAAGTACCTATTTTGCAATTATCCTATGACTCTACAGTATCTTACCTGCTATGTGGCCTATTATAATTAATAATGTCCTTGTATTAAAGTTTAAATATTTTTGATCAGGAATAAAAATTAAGTAATTTGGATTTCGGCAGACACAATTTGGCATGACAGCGCTCGACACTTTCGTCTAACAAACATCTGAAACATATATGGTAAATTAAAAGCTGCTGTGTGACGGGACGCAATACTAAGGTATAGAACCGAAGATGTAGTTTTATATCTAAGCATTTAGACAAAATTGATGGTAAATGCAGGCAGTCAGAAACAGCGCGAACTACACCAACCGGAGGGAAACATATCCAGCTCGAGCAATGTGCTAATTATGTGACCCAGCTGAGCTAAAAACATTCGAAATATTTCACCATGTCAAATTATTTTTGCACGCTATGCCAACCAGCAGCTTTTAGGCATTCTGATGATGGCGTCGCAAGAAAATAAACGTGTTATTTGGCAAGTTATTTGCCGGTGCAACTTTTTTCTGTTGCCTCAGCCTCACATAGGCTGTATAGTGCATTATTTTTTGTAAACATTAAATTAAAATAAAAAACATTAAATGATAAGAGTTAATTTTAATACTAAAGACTGCATTTCTTTACAGTGTTTTGGTGGCACTAGAACGCATACACGCATTCTCATAACCTGAATCTAATCTGAATCGTAGCTTTCATCCTCAAAGTAAAACTGAAACATACGCGGCATCATATTTTCCTTTCGCAGATCGCCAGCCATTACTTAGCTTTAGAAAAGTGTATGCAGTCTTGAATTTGAAAACTGACAATCCATCACGCTCATGTTCAACTCAGGGAGAAGCAGACAGATGTTGCACCGGTCCTACAATCTTAAAGGGAAAACCATGCAAATCTTGCATCTGGTCTTAAAAGATCGATCTTGGAATTTTGTGAATCGATTTTGGATCATTCAAAGTAAGATCAATTTTAATTGGAGAATCGATTTTTTTAACCCACCCCTACTGGCAACTGCAATTTATTTACATATATTTTTATAAAAAGGAGTCCACACTATAAATTGGACAATATGCAATTTGTGTGTAGAAATTCCACAAATGTGTAAAATCCTGTCCAATCTTTACAGAACACAAAATATTTTTGTGGATAGGAATATATTAAGATTTTTTTTGTCTGTGGTATTTTTGTCAGTAGTATTAATTGGACAGAAATCCACAATAAGTAATATGTTTTGAAATTAATCCACAAATGTGCATAAACCAATTCACATGCAAAAATCTTTACACATTTTAACAAAACAAAATAAAAAAATAGATGTTTGTGAATAATGAAATATTTGTAGATCATGGTACATTTAGATTGTCTTCCGTGGGTTACAAGTAATAGTCCAATGAATATCTCCATATAAGTCACCCACACACTATATCCTATCAATAGCTGTATTTACAGAAAGTTAGCAAATGTTTGAAGGCTCAATAAATATCAATGCAATATAGAGATTACACCATCCTAATGTAACAAAATGGAACACAGTGGTCAAACCTTCGCATCTCAGCAAGGCGGGCCAGTACATGAGCTGCTTTGCTGAAGTTCCGACTCTTTTCATAGTAGCGCCACAACAGGTCCATGTTCCGCACCTTACTCTGGTCCAGCTTGTTCATGTGCATCAGGTGTTCCTCCAGGTATGGTGAATTCACCTGGACGATAGATAAGACTAATTTAAAACCAGCTGCCAGTTGATGTCATCTAGCTGGTTGTGGTGACCCCCGGTCGCAACGTGGAAGATAACAGCGGGATAAAAAATTCTCAACAAGGATGTACAGAGTATTATGAGAATGAATGTACTAGATATAAAAAAGCATGCTTAACATGAATATCACATACTTTATGCTGTGAACCAATGACTACGTGAAAAAGCAGATTTCAAAAATGCCCGCTCGAAATGTGTAACAATATCAAGGAACCATCCTGATTACTTACAGGCAGGGCTTCCCATATCATTATTTACGTGACTCAAGGATGAGGACGGGAGAGAAGCCACTCACATTGTTGAACTTTGTAGTGATATAAAGGTGAAGTGGAAGTAGTAGCAGAAACCAGAAACTTGAATAATGTATGCCTTTATGTCTTACCAAAAACTACTGGTACTTTAAAACAGAAGTGGATGGCATTTATTTAAACTGGAGAGATCGTAGTGCCCTAACCAAATCAAAGAGAACCTGGGCATGTGTAGCATTTCATGGATACAACAATAATAATAATAATAATAATAATAATAATAATAATCATAATACAAATTATTTATGGACACCTTTCAAGACACTCAAGGACATCTTACATTAAAAATATACATTTGACTAAAACAGGAGCATACATATTACACATACAGTAAAAGACTGAGCAGAGATTTCGAATAAAAGTGTGTTTGTTGAGGTCAAATATGTAGAGGTCAGTAATATTGGAAGGGAAATAGTTATATAAAACAACAAAATTAAAAGCAAGGCATTCAAATTTAGTGTAAGCCAGGGGATAGGTACATTAGCATTTGGCTTTCAGCCATCATCTGCAACGGTGTGCAGTTAAAAGATGTAAACAAAGTAAGGTGAGTTTGCTGTTATAAACTCATGAAAGTGTACGGTCGAATGGGCAGAGAGGGAGCGGACATCAATGGGAACAGCAAACAGGGCAAAACACTATGTCCATAGACCGTTGGACGAGGGTCGACGCGCCAAGAACAGCCGCCATGCGTCTCGGCGAGACAGACCCAGGGTAGACAAACCGAGCTTGAGGGTGCGCCACAGGACCCTAAAGGGAATAGCAGCAGCCCAGCCACAGTCTGCACCTCAGCAGAGATGAACCGGCCAATCCACAATGAAAAAACGAGACGCTGCAGACGGTGGAGGGACACGACCGCCGACACCGACCCCCGGGCCATCGCACACATGCAGGGCAGACTGGCGCAGGTACCCAGTAGGCAGCGCGAATTATGGCCGGAACAAGAGGAAGATCAGATGACCTCTGAACCTCTAACTCTCTGGATATGTGCTTGGACTTTACTTTTTACTTTACTTTTACTTTTTACTGCTCTGCTATCAGCTTTATGCTTTTCTGCTCCCTGCGTGCCTCTTGCCATACAGTTATGCTTTAAAAGAAACAAGCATTAGGAGTTTATGAGATTGGAGAAACAACAGCTTTTGGAGGATCGGATTAAATGCTTAGAAGACTTAGTATCTTAGACTTAGACTTAGTAGTATAAGTGTGCTCCTAGGTGAATCACAGAATGCTAATGCTAACATAGCACAACAGGCTAAAGTAAGACTACAGAACTTGAAAGAGTTTCCTATACTTGACAGGCCTTTAAACCAGTTTTTTTTTTAAAAACTATATTGTACACATCAAAATTTAGTCAAACTAGTTAACCTAGGGTGTTCCTTTTTAACTCCACAGCTCAGTAGGAACAATGACATGATTAACCCAATTAAAATGTCCAACCACTCATATACATACCACATAACTAAACACATCTCAAAACAGATGCAAATGAGGTGCAGGAATGTCAAACAGCATTTCCCTGTCTGTATGTCTGTCTATTGGCTCTTCTTCAGATACCGTTCATGGTCTTCATCATTGACCTGCAGAGGTTCCTGTCGGGGCGGCTATGGCAGAGTCAACAGGTGGCACCGGTGACACCGCTGCTGTGAGAAAAACTCGAGTAAAACCTGAGATCTACACCACTACGGACGGCAAACTTGTAGTGGAGGACGAACTCCTAAATTTCCTTGCTATTAAGATAAAAACTTTGAGTCAGGACGACATTGTTCTATTGGCTGTGAACCATTTTGGGTCGGAGTCGATTGAGAACTCAAAGAAAGTTCTTTTTGAACTATGTCCATGTCAATGAACGCTTTATAGCGCATAAAGGACCACAAAAAGATGTAAATAACATCAAAAGTGGTCTGAAAGTACTTAATGAGGCGGGTGAAAACATCCCCCGATTCGTGTCTCATTTCTTAGACAAACTCCCACCTGTGACATTCAACAGCCTTGACGATTCGTGCTTACTTGGAAAGATCAAACGTTTAAGCATGGACATTTCTACCATGAAACAGGTTATGGATGGAGGGTCAGAAATCTGCGAGGATCTCCGTAATGTAACATCTGATATAAACAGACGCATGTCTGATTGAGAAACCGGCTAAGCTCGAAGGGGTTATCCCCAGACGGATACCCCAGGCAAGTGAGGCCCTGACCGGGGATATTAACGGTGTACAGCGGGCTCTTGGAGCCCCGGCTCCGGCTGTCAGTACCAGTACAGTGGAGGGATCGTTAACTGCGGAGTGGAATAGGGATGCTACCGGATCACTACTACGGTCGCCTAATGTGGAGCCATGTAGTGAAGGAAGGCCGCCGTATGAAGCATGTCACTGAAAAAGCTACTAATCAGACAACGTCGCCTGAATCCCAACAAAGAGTGGAAGCAGCGTTGGGGGAAACATACAAGCTATAAGGACCAAGCTGGTGAGTGTTTTTGCGACAAGATTCTCGCCAGACTTGGACTCCGAGACACTGGCTATGTACCTGAAAGACAAACTCTGCCGTGATAAAACTTGCGTAAAGATAGAATCTGTTCAAAGTCGGTTCAGCTCTTTTAAAATCACCACTGATGTGGGTGGGTGAAATGTATGACCCGCTACTATGGCCAGAAGGTACTCATGTACGGCATTTTTATGAAGCGCGCAAACCAAGAGCTGCTGCTGCGTTTGTGGATTTAAAAACATGCATTACCACAAGGAATGTACCTGGGGTTTGGATATCTGCTGCAATATAAATATAATATTGACCTGCTATGGCTATTTAAGTTGTGTCATAACTCTCGCGGCCTGCAATTGGGTCAAAGTGTGGAGGACAAAGCACAACGCATTGTTATTGACAAACTCCTGGAGAGTGCGGATATCTTGTGTATGCAAGAGACCTTATTAACTAAACAAGATTTGGATAAACTGAACTCTGTCCATTGTGATTTCCATGGTGCAGGGGAGTCAACAACAGATTTAGGTATGGGAATAGTTTGTAGTAGAATACCTGGGGGGGTGGCCATTCTCTGGTGTAAAAAATATGATTCACTGGTCAGTGTAGTGAGGCTGGAGGTTGACTGGTGTATAGCAATAAAATGTACGTACAGCAATAATGTTTACACTCCTTATGAATGTTACCAAAATGAGGATAAATTCCTAAACAGGCTCGCTTTCATCAATTCTTTTATTAATGATAGTGCTTATACATGTATATTCATAGTGGGTGATATGAACGTTGACATTTCTAATAGTAATTCCTTGTTTGGGAATCATTTAATTCAATGTTGTCAAGACAACAAGCTGATTTTTTCTACCCAAGTGCTGCTGCCTATAGAAAGTTACACATATCAGTGAGGCATGGCATACAACGTCTTGGCTGGATCACTTTATTTGTACTGCAGATGCACCTGACTCTATAGAGAGTGTTAACATCCTATATGGTCTGGCTACAACAGATCACATACCCATCTCTATGGTACTGAATGTTGACAGTCTTCCAGAGCTGACCAGCTATGTTAGCCAGGACCAAAGTTGGAGTTTAGATTGGTCAAAGCTGAAACAAGAGGACCTCTGGTGTTATAATATATAGACAGATAAGAGCTTGAGCAATATTGATATTCCAGTTGATGCTGTTGGGTGTGGAAACGGTAACTGTAAGAACCAAAAACACAATAATGATCTATGTCTGATGTATGACAAAATTGCGAAATGTTTAAATGATAGCAAACCATTCTGCAAAAAAAGGGTTAAACGTCACAATCTTAAGCCAGGGTGGAATGAATGTGTATGAACTTCACCTAGAGGCTAAAGAATGTTTTAAAATGTTGGTTTTATTGGGTAAAGCCAGATATGGTTCTGAGTGTGATCAAAAGAAACAAGCCAATGCTAAATTTAAATATGCTGTACGCTATATTAAAAGAAATGAGCAAGCCATGAGAGCAAATTCCATGGATAAAAAGCTTCAACATAATAATTCTTACGAGTTCTGTAAAATGCCCTTGCCAGCTAATATTGATGGAACTACTGGGTCGGACAATATTGCTGAATTGTGGAGAAAACATTATAAGGATGCCTTTGTGTCAAGAGTGATGTTTTTAATGTTGGTGAGGTCTAATAATTATGGTATGGTTGTTAGACCGGATGAAGTGTCATATGTCATTGAGAAATTACGAATGAACAAAGCATGTGGCCTTGATCAAATAACAGCAGAACATCTGCAACATGCTGTGGGAAACTGACCATTTTTACAATAATAATTAATGATGTATTATTCTATTAACTGTATTATATTAGGTTTCTCAATATGATTTATTATATTAACTTTGAGTGTTAGTGTCTCCCTGTTTCCTTCTTATCTATTGTTTTTGGTGCTGGCCCATGGTAAGGTCACGTTCCCGTGGCAACTGACATG
>JAODTR010043946.1:6292-16596 GCA_025399935.1 Amblyopsis rosae | reverse complement strand
TGGCCACTGGCCACTATTGACTAGAACATATAGTACTAGCAGAGACATCCTTATCCTGTACAGTATATCATTAAAATGGCTCACTGAACTCTGGAAAATATTTTAAAGACACCTATATCTCTCATCTGTCCAAAACAGTTAAGGCAGAGGGATTATCATCCATCATCTTAAACAGGATTTATAGCATACGCCAACTGGAAGGAAAACACAGGCTTTCTAAGAAAAATAGTGAGCTTAGTGTTGGCTTCTTATAGCTTCCCTGACGTACAGGCTAACAATAAAAGTGTAGTGCATATTATCAGGGCACTGGCAAAACAAAACAATTCTAAGGTGCCTCTACGCCACACACACAACAAAGGGGACAAATAGGGGTGCATCCATGCACATGCACATGCATTCAAATGCAAACACAATGCTGTACAGCTCTGCTTGACAGTAGCCCTTTGGAAATGTGGGATTAGCTAAATGCTAATGTTGTTAGGCAGCAGACTAGTCTAGTGGTCAAACAGCTAGACAAGAGGGTTTTTACCCTGTACGCGCCTGCTAAATTGCATCATGGTCATTTGTTACACTATATATGGAAATACCCTCACTAAAACATTTTTACATTCAATAAAACTAGATGTTACACACTATTGCCTTAAGTATAGTAAGTACATTGCCTCATGTATAACGTTCAGTCGGAATAGATGCACTCAAAGTGTAAGCACTAGTGAAGTGAAGGTGTCCAACCTTCTACAGCATGCCGCAGTGCCGTCTTGCGCCCCCTGCTGGGCTCATCACATATCCACTGCTCACAGCACTGCCCCCGCAGCTTTACCCTCCTGGGGGCTTGGCACCAGACCCGGGGAGGCTGGGACTCAGAGCACAGAGCCACGCAGCCGATGGCCCCGTTCACACACACACACTGGTATTTACAGCTGGGCTTGAAGCTCTGTCCGTTGCGGTAGATCACGCCGTCGTGTTCGCATCCCGTGCCCACCATATCTGGCCCAGATGGACGACATGGCCGTGTTACGGACGGGTGACATTGAAACGCTATCGTAATTTGAATGTGAAGTGACAAGGCTGTTTATAAAACATCACTGTTCTCTCTGTTGCTGTTTCACAACCAGTACTTTCTACTAATGTGACATTAAAGGTAATTTAAATGATTTTAAGATTATATACTTTTGGCCATATTCAGATCATGTCTCCTCACGGTTCAATAGCTGGCCGCTCTGCGTGCGTACTGAAAAATTAACCTGGCGTTGCTAAACAGCCATGGCATAGTGGTGCAGACCGCACCATACATACACCAACACTATCCTAGCTTTGGCAATTATTGTGAGGGAGGTCTCCGGGACCAGGGTTGGGAAACACTGCCTTATGGCATTGCAGGGAGAAGTGTTTTGTTTTGATCAAGTTCAAATCTCAACACTTTCACCTTTAATTCCAAATGAACGATCATTTGGAACCCCCCTCGGCTAAATGTAGCTAGCGCTAACACTGCCTCGCCCTGTGTATACTGTAGGTTTGGGTGTGCGGGGGACACTTACATGCACACACTCCTTTTTCGTACCTAGGCTTGTCCGAGCTGTAGTCGCAGTACAGTCCCTTGTGGTGGTCGCAGGTGTCCGCCTCGTTGCACGTCTCGCCTACCTGCCGCGCGCACATCTTGCAGCAGTCGCAGCCGTCCATGAGCAGGCTCACCCCCGGCGGACAGGAGGGGAGCTTCTTGGGACACTGGCACGGCCATTTGCAGTACTGCGTGCGGTTGTACAGCTCCGTAGTTGCCAGCTGCGCAGCTGCAGTGGTCGGCATGGCTATGGAATTCTGGGAGTGGGCCTGTAGAGCGTACGGTGAAGGCTGTGTCAATAAGACGGAAGCATGTTTCATACTGGATAGGTCATAACTGAATGCCGTGATGTCCTGCATGATCATCTGAACCAAGGATATAATGCTAAATATTAGGAGTCAGCCGTAGGAAGAGATTACGTTTGCTACAATAGGCAATAAAATGGCACTGCTATATCTACTGCAAGAGCATTTAGGCCTAATACTCTCATTGTAAATACACCCTAATGGTATTATGGTAAACCTGCTTCAGTTTGCCATTAACCTGGCCAAATGACTGTGTGGCAGATGTTATGTACAATATTTTAACCAATAACATAGCAGTAAACAACTATTTAGGTTTAAGATATAGAAATGTGTCTTCAGCAGAGAATGGCTTCACTGTTTGCATATTGCGTTGTAATAATAGTTCTTCTCATAGCTGGGCCTGCCGCACAAGCATGCTAGTGCATGTGCGTGCGTGTGTGTGTGTGTGTGTGCACGCGTGCATGCGTGGCCAATGCAGCGTTTGATTTGGTTTGAGATGCTGGTTTTCCTAATATGACATCTAGTGGCAGAAAGTGGAGCCACCGACTGGCTAGGCAATGTCAAGTGTGGTTGTGCAATACATATTTATATAAAACCACATATAACATAGATTTAGCTGTAATATATGTTGTTCCAAATTGTAAAAGCCCAAAGCAAGCCTTTTGTCAAGAGCACACACTGAGACTTATTTTGTTCAGGAATGAGTATAACAACAAACATTGTTATTGGACCCAAATAATAGTGCTTGTTTTACCTGAGGACACAAAGGTCTTAGAAGCAATGTGAAAAGGAGTTTCATGACTTTAATGCCTATCTCGCGGTATTCATCATTCAGCAACACATCAACATCTGCTTCTGTGTGTAAATATGTTCATATACCACAGTGGATGCCTGTCTATTTGTGGAGAACTTCATTATTTGTCTGTCCTTTAAGATACTAAGATATAAGTCTCCCAATCATCAAACTAATTTCACTCTTTAATCTCAGGCTACATACATGTAAATAACATTCTAAAATGAACACATACTCCATAACTAACAGTGAGCAAACAAGCCTAATCGTTTAGTGTAATTTCTCTGATCTTATTCTTGTAGTATGTTCACCACCATCTTTATCATCATCATAATAATATATGGGCCTACAGTGCATGAGGAAGACACTAACATAGATAAATTGATTAGAAATGGATTGGAAGTAGTAGTTGGCCTATACAACAAAACAAAGTATGCCACCATGTCACAGAGAGCAGAACGAGGTGCATAAGCCTAACATAACAGTCAATCAATATTACCTACTGCCTATTCATTTGATTATTCGACAGATGCTTTGCTGTTGTCATTGCTATTTTGTCAACACTTGGATACAATCATACAAGTGGCACACGGACAAACAGCATGTATTGTCCTGCTACTATAAATGTAAGATCAAATGTACATTGTCAAAGCAGCCCACAATCGAAATAACATCGCCTTAACCGCCAGACTTCATGTGACCTAAAATAGCAGCCATGCTTTTGTTGCTCTGTTGCTTACTTAAATGTACAAGTCTTAATTGCTAGTTCTCAAACAACCACACGGGGGCACCCGAGGTAGAAAAAAGATATTCAGTTCAGTCAGTGGTCGACTGCACTGCACACATCACATTGACGTTTTACCGAATTGTCTCATCCAATGTCTTTAATTTGGAGACAAAATACTGATAGGCTACGTGAAACATGCTATACGCCAGTACAATGTAAAAATAATTTAGTATAAAATGTCTATTTACATCTCACAAACTGACGTAAAACTTTACAGCTATACTTGCATATTTAGTGTATAACGCCTGTAATAGGCTATTAGACATATTAGACCAATCAGCTAATCAAGCATACAGCATGCTAAAGACGGCATCTAGGATAGGCTAGCCAAAAATAGTCTCACCTGTTGAATCCCGGCTGCTATTAGAATCCATAACAGGAGCCAACTCATCACTAGTAAAGAATTGCAAATGCATTGAATCCAGAATTAGTCCCGTGTTAAAACCAAAACACGACGCTCCTTATGACAGTCCAGCATCCTTCACCTCTCGATTTCTTATCCACGCACCGCAGTCTCCGGACGGGACACGAGCAACTATTAAAACGTGCTTACGTCAGGGCGAGGATGATCCCTGGCTGGACCGATATTCTCTTCCCTCCCTCTGCTTCACTTTGTCCAAATGAGCTCTTCTGAGCGTCAGCCGTGGTGGGGGTTTAGGTGTGTTCAGGACCGAAAGATATTTAGTAGAGACTTGACATATTCTATAATATCAAGTCTCAATAGTGGCGACGAGTGGCCTGTACTTTGGCTGAAGAAGCCTAAATAATTATGTGTTTTCAACTTTCCAGCAGAGAGGAAAACGTTTTCATGGTAAGCTTCTGGCTATATGTGACAGTGCTCTACAACAATATGGAAAGTAATAGTTTCTCCTTAAGCGAATATACAGAGAAGGTCTAGTACTTTAAATAAACCCATGGAGTTTGCTTTAATGTTTCCTGGAAATGTGATGTTATAGACTTATGGAAAACTGCTTAAGTAAAATGTGACTGCCCTGACAAACTGATATATCAGACACCCAAACCCCAGTTGTGCAAGCTGGTATCTAAACCCATATAGCACAATAGAGAGCAATAGAGATATAGAAAGTGAGAGTGAGAAAGTGACAGGTGAAAAATGAACACATTGTCAGCGAGAACAGTGGCCCATATCTGAACCCTTGTCATTCACTGGCAGTTCTATAATCCTGTCCCAGAAAAATGTCATCCACCAGTGATCTGAGCCTCTTCTCTGTCAAACTGGATGACCTATAGCAGAACATTGGGCGCTCTCTCTCTCTCTCTCTCTCTCTCTCTCTCTCTCTCTGCAAGTAAATACCTGCACAAATGCACTCAAACAGATAACTGACTGGAGTTAAAGATGTATTGCAGTTGTTTCAGGATGTCAGGATGTGTGTTGACTGATTTATTGTGGATTATACAAGCAATATCTGTATTTGAAGTGCATTTATGGCATCACAGACAGAAAAGCGCTCATATCGTATAGCTGAGATACTACAAACTCTTTGTCACAGATCGAGACACACAATGTTAACAGAAAATCTCGTCTTAATTAAAGACACCCAAAGCGTACCGGTTTTGTAACCATTTATAAACTATGATGTTTAAGAACCTGGTTCTCAGAGGCAATACAACATTCCTTACTCATGTAAGAAAGTAATTAAAAATACTGCAATAAGTATTTCAAATATTGCTTTCATTTCAATATGCTTTAAAATGTAAAGTATCTTAGCAGCCTTCTAGAACACTTTTTCTTCTTTTTGAAATGTGTTATTTGAATCGTGATCTGCTCAAGAATAACACATGTAGAGTCTAAACCTCAAATAAAGTTTAACAATCACTTTTTAAGCCATTATGCGATACAACAAGATGCACTATAGTTAAATATTTCTTTGTCCCATCTCTTTGATGTAAAGCAATGTGCATGTGAATAAGACTACAAGGTGCTGATCATGCTGGTGAGATGAAATGGAAACAGTTATTTCTGCTGTTGCATCTAGGGCTAAGCTTTTCTCAATTCCTTGATCAGCTGTGTGACACAGAAAAATAACCTATTTTATTATATTTGATATATTTAAAGTAGCCCAATATGAAAATTAATACAAATAAATACATACATATATACATAAATAAAGACATTAGCAATAAGACTCATTTGAGACATGCAGAACGTATATTTATTTTGAAATGTATTGAGTATAATAATAAAGTATAATAATAAAATAGTACATTAAAATACTGTTCTGTTACTTCCCATTTCTGCTTCTCCTAAACGGTACTCAATGTCTGCTCATTTAGCTAATTCTACAGTAACAACAAAACCAAACGTGTTAGAATGTTCTCCACTATTTACACATTATACATTCTTATGCATTTTAGATAGCTTAAAATAAACTTTCCAGATAACGATCAAGCACACACCATGCAACTGGCGTCACCAAATGACACCAGTTGCATGCTGTGAGGATGCATGTGTGTGCCTGTGCTACGTGCACAGGCAGAAAGAAAACAGGAAGTGCACATGGCGAACTGGAGAAGCCTGCTAAGACCAGTCCAGTAATTACACAATCTTAATATAGCTGTGGCCTGAGATATATGCGACCAAAGAAAACATCTGCTAGCTTCAGTCCATAGCAAGCCCACAGTATGAATACTGTAAACCTGCAGCACTCGGTGATTGTAAGCAAAATGTTGTCAAATTAAGACCTGCTTGCTGCCAATTCTGTGTACACGTTGGAAAAATAAAAATAAAAACAGGTGTTCCAACACAGCCCTATCTCTGTCAATGGGACACGTACTATCCCAGCCTTAGCAAAGCATGTGGCAAACGTAACTATGGTGGCAAAGTGTGTTCAATGTGTGGGGTGGAGCTTCTATCTTCTATGGGAACACCCATATGGTATTGAAGGAAGAGGTGTCCCAGGCTCCCAGCTCAAAGAACCTTCAATCTACCGTAATCTAAGAAACCATTTGTTAAAGTGTAACTTCACCCCAGCTCTGAGCCTGACTTCACCCACTGCACAACTTAAAAATATAGTCAGTGAGCTGAGTGAGGGTAGGGGAGGGGAGGAGAGGGGGGCCCCATTAACATTAGAGTTAACTTAATAATTAATGTTCATTTGATGACAGTCCAGTGAACGAAAAGTACTGTTGCAAACAAGCCAGGTCCTTAGGGTGATTTTTAACGGATATGACAATAGAGAGTGCAGTTACTCATTAATAACTGCCTATCCTTTTTTATTTACGCTTTTAAACAAGCTTCTTGGTAAAGAAAAACAAGTCTCTCAAAGTGTAATATTTACATAAAATATAATTTACAATGTCATGTTTGTGTTATAATGTTATAATACAGTGTGTAAACATTTAGCAATTCACAGCCTTTGCAAATAGAAGAATTGTTTCTTAGTGTTTGGTGTGGTCCAGCACTTTACCCTCAGGGAAAGACAAACAAAACCAATCATGTTTCTCTAGCATGTTGAGGCATGCTTCTATTTCAGAAAAAACACGTACTTTTTTACTTTTCCTCAAAAGTAGAGCTTTATTAAAAGTACAAAATGCACACACACACAAACAAAGTTTTCCAGCTGTAGTCACACTTATTATACTAGTGCAACTTAATATACAAATACATGCCAGCATCAAAAAATTATGCGCATTTTATTAAAGAGATTTTTAAATATCGTCTCTCCAATTGTATGAGGCCCTACACATATCTTTGAATATCAATCAGAACAGTATTAATCTAAACCATTGAACATACAGTAGTAGGTCACATATTGTACTGTAATGAAAACCAATAGCAGCAACCATAGTGTCAGAATGCTTTTTTTAATCACAACATACAATTTGTAAGATGTAATTAAAACAGCATTTAAATATAATGATCTACTGGAGGAAACACACACACATACATACAGTATAGCCAGTATATCCACAGATATATACTATAGCTGACTATAGTATAGTATACATAATAAAAAAGTGAGTTACATTTCCAACACGTTAACGCCAAAACACATGTTTAGCTGTTAACCAGATTGGGAACATATTAGCATTTATTTGATTTCAACATAAAACTCCACATTTGAATGGTGAGGTAAGCGATTAGTATCCGATGCATTTGTTGTCAGATTCAGAGAATACTCCTGAGAGAATGCTTGGTCCACTAGCTGTCAGTTCTGTGTGTGCTCTGAAAGATAATTGGATGCTTCTGCACAGCCCTGGGTCTGTAAATGGTAAATAGACTGCATTTATATAGTGCTTCTTCAACCTTCTGGCCACTCAAAGCACTTTACGGTATTGCTTCACATTCACACACACACATTCATAAACTGACGGTGTGTCAGCCATGCAATGCGCCACCGGACCACCAGGAGAAGTTGGTGAGGAGTTAGTGGGGTTCAAACCAGCGACTTCTTGATCATTTGTTGCCCCACTCTAACCACTGCGCCAGTGCCGCCCATAAATGAGAACTCAAACAAAGTGGTGCAGACCTCACCAAACAACACTATCCCAGCCTTGGCCAAAGCATGTTTAACACCCACACTCACAACTTGATTGAGTTCAAATATCAACAAGGTAATCTTCCTCCGTAATCCTTGACTCCACGATTAACGTTGCGCTGCTCTTAAGGATCAGGTTAGTACTTTATGGCAAACACGTCCCAGCTCAAAGAATCTTTAATCTAATCTAAGAAAACATTTCTTAGAGTGTAACTTCACCACAGCTCTGAGCCTGACAATAACAGCCTTGGCAATGCACGTCCAATGTTGATAGTTCAAATTAAAACGTTACTAATTAAGTTACTGTAAAATAGATGCTAGTAACTACTAGTATTGGAACTGATAAATACTATTGAAATACTGTAGTTACTAGTCAGAAGCAACTAAATAATCAATACTAGTATCTAAAGAATATATACTATATCTAATGAATATATTAGATAATCTCGGAGAGTAATGGGCCTTCTTGTCAAGCCCTAACACATGCTTTGATTGGGGTTATGGGGAGGGGGCATGATCGTAATTTAGGATACTGCTACCACTCGCCAACAGAGTCCTTGTAAGATATGTTCAATAAAAATGTGTCTTTTGTTTGTTTGAGTCATGTGAGCAGCACACAAACTGTGTAGGACACCAAATACTGGCCATTTCATTTACACTATGAAGCAACACATTCCTGTGACAAATAACTCATCCAAGTTTATCCCTAGGTCAAATAACAAGAAAACAAGTCACTAATATTTAGAGTATCTTGGCTTGCAGAAAATACTGGAATGTCTTACATCAGCCCAGTCTCACGCTGGACTGCTTTGTCTGAAAGCGGTTATGTGGCTGATACACTGTCCCTAACATCATAGCCTAAGGATATGTGATTTCAAGAGTTTTAATTACAAGCCGAAGGTTAGCATTATTGTGTGTGGCCTTAAATGGGAAGTAGAGGTCAGATGTCTGCATACTACTCTCAGCAGCTGTTTATTACAACCCTGCTGAATCCTGAACTGTAGGCATATGGCTTATGGCTGTGAGGTAGGCCTATTTGTGATGCCTTAAAGGCAGGGTTAGTCATTCTTGCTAACTTCGAGCTCAAATCAAAATCGCTCCGCCGTCCCCCGTGGCGAGCATTGTAAAGCAAAGCGTACTACTACGGCTTTGTTGATATGAGCGGTGTTCACCACTTTATGTTTATGGTACTATTTGCGTGGTGAGCTAGCAAAATGCAAGGAGATATTTGTTGAATTAGACAAAAACCGTATTAGCTTAGAATTTAGCTTGCAATAGATGATTTTACCTTTAAATGCCACATTCTAACAGCAAATTCCCCTTATATCTGCCGTAGAAAGTAATTCACATTTCTCTGAGAAGCTCTGATACCTAATGGAGTTTGTTTAAAGTTTACGAGATATGTAATTGGTTCCATCTCTCAATGAAATCAAATTGTTTTAGGCTAATCTTAAAGCCATCATTGGTTCACTGGGAGTTTGTCCAAAGTGAGCTCACAAATGGATTTGCCGTTCAATTCCAAAGAACGCGCTTCAGACCATAACCTCTGGATGGTTTAATGCAATCACAATCCAAACCTTGCAGAAACAAGGTACAAACCTTTCCTTTTCATAGTCCATCACTACCTTATATACAGTACTTGGCTGATAAATAAAGTAGGGAGGATATATAATTAATAAGGCATATAAATAAAACATGGAGATGGATCAGTTCAGATCACTTTCAAATCCAATTTATGCCACTGTCACATATCCCTCACACAGAATATGATTTCTAATTCTAAAACTGTTGTTGCAAATAACTAATGTTGCTTTGTACGGTGCATCTAGTAATGAGAGCAAATAATGCATTTACTCAGTAGACTAAAACAGGAACAGTACATTTTATCTTATAGATATAGCATTTCACTTAAATAATGAGTTGGTGTGGGGGAAGGGGAGGTTCTGGGTAAATGTGGCTGTGTAGAGGAGGTGTTTCCTGCGTTATGAGTACAAAATCTTCTAACCACTATATAAATATTTTCCACAGATTAGCTTGCAGGGCTGTAAAATGTAAGCGGAACTAAAATACATTTCACAAAAGAGCCATGGGATAATTTTAAGATTAAGACTGAATACACACTCACTGAGATGAAGGCACTGGCCAAGAGTAACATTGTAGCTGGGAAGTTGGTCAAGATTGGGCTGGTCAGCTCAGTCTCAAAACATAGGTGACACAGTGAACTCTTACAACATCTGCCAGGAATGTCAGGAATGATGGTAGGAATATCATATTCCAGGTATTCAATAATGGTTAGTGAATGGCATTAATACTAAGAAATATTATCATAAATGTCTTTCTACAGAAATTTGTATTTTTTAAA
>JAODTR010043935.1:0-19257 GCA_025399935.1 Amblyopsis rosae | reverse complement strand
TCTCTCTCTCTCTCTCTCTCTCTCTCTCTCTCTCTCTCATACACACACACCTACACATACATGCAGTGCGCACACACATGCACATACTGTACACATGTACACACATGCAAGCACACTCCCAAACATCCTGCACTGTAATGTTTGTAAGTGGTAAAGAAAACATTTGTTGGCAGTTATGCAATTAGGTGTTTAATTCAGTTAATGCGTTTAAACTTTACAAAACGTTTTATCCCGTATATATTTATAACATCAGCTTACTGTATAGTGTCCATTTACTTTAAATAAGCTTAAATAACAATAATAACAAATACGCAGACATAATGCCACAATGTAAAAACTACTACTGCAGCACTAGGTTTACTCTCTTACCTGTCACCCTGACAACAGCGACCCATGGCTGCATTACGACATCATCACTGGGTGTAATTAAGCTGCTGAGGAAAATCCCCTGGTCTGAGTCCAGACAGCCAGGCCACCATCAGCTGGCCTTCTAGGAAACACTGCATGATTTGGTAGAAACACAGAAACACACTTTGGCTTTTGAAAACTAGAAAAACAGTTTCATTAGAATTAGTTATTTCCAAAATATTTGATATGAAGAGAAAACTTTACTGTGTTTACTACCAGCAAAATTATTATAGTTTGCAAAAGATAACACTACCATTGTCAATATCCAGACTAAAACAGGAGAGAGTCCTGTGTAATGTGCTTGCTGTCCCACTATTATTTTGGTGCTTGTATGTTGTGGGTGCATAGAATTGTCCCTATTTTAAACCATATCATCATATAACGGCAAAAGAGGCCTCTTCCTATTATGTCCAATAGGAGCATGAGCCAGAACAAACAGGGGTGTAGTCCCATAATGTATCAAGGCACGGAAGACAGGGTGTGGTGCCTTGATCACTGCACACATTTATGTGTGTGTGCGTCTAAATCATTGCTTTGCAGTAGCCTTAATAATAATGGAAAAAAGTTAAAGAATAATGTATAGAAAACATAGAAAGTAAAATAATAAAATAGACAAATAGAAAACATGTTTGTAGAAAATACCAAAAGAGAGGAAAGTAAATATGAATGATTTACAAGATGAATATAACTGCAAACAAGGTGACAATATCCACAACCAGTATCAGCACTGAATCTGGACTGGCCAGTACAGCAATGGCATAAAGTGTGAAAAAGCGTTGAACGTTGAATGCCTCTGTTCCATGACAACATTCTCTGTCGAGCAGTGCTGTTTGTGTGTGTCAGGGTGACACATACATATAGTTATGCATCCTCAAGCGTGTACATCAGACACACACACACACACAGCACAGAGACATACTTCTTTCCTGTCTGTCTGTCTGTATTGTCTGTCTGTCTGTTGTTGCGTGGTGACATCACCTTTTTATGACGTGCACCTTGTTTTGCTTAGTTTGGGGTATTGGGCTGGGGTGAAACTGATCCTTCTGAGGTTCTGGGTTCTGAAAACCCGGGCTAAAATTGCAACTGTGAACATTTGGGGTGGGGCCATTTGTAATCGTGCGAGGGCAAAGGGCTCTAGAGCTGGAGATGATATTGTTTGGGTGGTGAGAAAAAGTAGCCAAAAGTCTTGACCTGAAACCTTTGAGCTGACAGCGAAGATAAAGGGTGTCTGTTTATATGCAAGGGCATGACCCATGCATGGTTGTGAAGGTTCACAGGAGAGGGTGTAAAGACCAGGGGTGGTCGGCCTTGGTCCCACACCAGTTGCAGAGTAAGAGGTAGCATTAGGGTGTCCAAATGCAAACACAATAGTGGCATGCAATGCTCTGTCTTGCCATAGGAGCTCTGACTTAAACAGTAGTTGAAGGATAAGCAAAGCGCAACCTTTTCTACAACCAGACCTTTCTCTCAGGTGGCCCAGAAATGTAAGCCAATAACATTTAATTTAAAACCACTGTAACCACATGGCTACCAACACCCTCAATCTGCAGACATTAGCAACGACCTGCTATGCATGGAGCTTCTGAGAGACCTTCAGCAAGTTAGAATCCCATTACTGCACACCATTCATCTAACTTATTTCACACTATTGATCATGGGCTCTGACTCAAGCCATGGCATTATGGGTGGCAGGCCGTCATGTTGAGATAGACATTTTCCAGTGGACCCTCAACAAACTCTGAACCAGCCGTTGAAAAGGATTACACCAACCTTTTTTTTTTGATTACACCACATTTCCTACCCTAGCTGCAGGATCTATTTTCAAGTACTGTGTGTGGATTGGTAAGTGTCTGCACTTGTACAAATGATAGATTTCTTAGGGTTTGCCCTGACTTTAGTGGTTTAGCACGTAAGCTACTGTACTGTAGATAGAGGTCACTCAATTTGTTTATACATTATTTTTTAAAGTGTATTCCACTTAATGTTGACAGTAGTATACCGAGAAAAGTCAAACACACTTAGTGTACTGCTGGTTTCTGCTAATATTCTGAAGGGATTTAGCAGCTCCACGGAAGGTGTTTGCTAAACCGAAGTCCATCAAGGGGCTATTTGTCTGGTCAGCTACGGAATGTGAGTTTGAGAAATTGGAATTCTATTTAATGTTGATTTTTCTTTCTGACGTTGCCCATGGTATCAAATGTGTTGTTGGTCTATTGTCAAAACAACATTTCCACAGTGTTAGTCAGAAATGTCCAGAGAAAAGAGTAATGTAATGAAGGGTGGTTGATATAAGTCACTATGAGTCAGAATATCACACATGGTGGTTGTAGATTGTATTGTATTGGCCGTTCTGCTTTGGTACCAGTACTGAGATGAGCTATTTGATATTTCATGTTGCGCAATGCTGTTTACAGTAGCTCAGTGGGATTATTCCCTCACAGGAATCCCATCTTTCTCCACTCATTATTTCTTACTTTTCTATCCTTTCACCTCTTTCTCTCATCCTTATCATTTTATGATCCTTATGTCTTCACTTGTCTCCTTCCCACTCTTTTCTGCTCCCTCGTTCCCCTGCCCCTGTCATTTATCCTACTCTTTAACTCTCTGCTTTTATTCCCGTGATCTCTCCTCTATATACCCCCCCACACACACACCTCCTTGCACCCTCGCCTCCGCCTACGCATTTCTGTCTCCCATGTGCTTTGCTGTGGGTCTGTTAATACACTATGTACTGATCCTATGCGGGGGGGAAGCCTTTACCCCCTGCATTGACATCTGCTGCCTGCTACCACTGACGCACACACACACACACACACACACACACACACATTGCATGCGTAATCACGCACACACACTTTCATTCTCTCAAACACAGGCAAACAAAGATACTCACTTGAATGGACACACACTTTCACTCACGTGCTCTCAAACACAGGTAAACCCATTTTCCTCTGTTATGGTTTCTCCTCCCTCTCTTTACCTCTCTCTCTCTCTCTCTCTCTCTCTCTCTCTCTGTTACATCAGCTCTGTTAGGGAAGTAGGGACCTTAGAGACCAAAACATAGTCTTCAGTTTTGTCCCGTTGTTCATGTATTCGCTACAGCCTCATTTGAAGTGTGCATGAGGGTTTGTGTTTGCATGGAGTTGAGAGTTCTCCAAATGAGTTTGTATGTAACTTGTCTGTAACTTGTCCTCCTCTTCCTCCCATGGGCCCATCACTCGTGGAAGGAATCGTGGGGATCGAGTGCGCTGTTAAATGGGTGGCAGCTAAGGTCAGGGACCTCGACGGACCAGACTCGGGCGGCAGATGCTGGCTCTGGCGACGTGGAATGTCACCTCACTGTGGGGGAAGGAGCCAGAATTTGTGCAGGAGGTGGAGCGCTACCATTTAGATCTGGTTGGGTCAGTTGCCAGGGTGTGAGGCGCCGGGCGGTGTGGGGATACTAGCAAGCCCCTGGCTAAGCGCCGCTACGTTGGAGTTTACCCCGGTAGACGAGAGGGTCGCCTCCCTGCACCTATGGGTTGTGGAGGGGGAAACTCTGACTGTTGTCACTGCATATGCACCAAACAGTAGTTCTGAGTATTCGGCCTTCCTGGAGACCCTGAATGGAGTCCTGTATGGGGCTCCAGTAGGGAAATCCATAGTTCTACTGGGAGACGCCAACGCGCACGTGGGCAATGATGGAGACACCTGGAGAGGTGTGATTGTGAGGAACGGCCTCCCTGATCTAAACCCGAGCGGGCAAATGTTGTTAGACTTCTGTGCTAGTCATGGACTGTCTATAATAAATATCATGTTCAAACATAAGGATGCTCATAAGTGTACATGGTACCAGAGCACCTTAGGTTGAAGGTTGATCATCGATTTTGTGATCGTATCATCTGATCTGTGGCCGCATGTTTTGGACACTGGGGCAGAGCTGGCTACCGACCACTGTCTGGTGGTGAGTTGGGTCAAGGGGTGGAGAAAGACTCTGGACAGACCTGGTAATCCCAAACGGGTAGTGCAGGTGAACTGGGAACATCTGGAGGAGGTTCCTATCCGTGAGATCTTCAACTCACACCTCTGGCTCACAATCTCTTGGGGAGATTGAACCTGAGTGGGCAATGTTCAAAGCTTCCATTGCTGAAGCTGCGGCGGAGAGTTCTGGTCTCATTGTCTTAGGTGCCTCAAAGGGCGGTAACCCTCGAACACCATGGTGGACACCATTGGTCAGGGAAGCCGTCCGACTGAAGAAGGAGGCCTTTCGGGATATGTTGTCTCGGAATACTTTGGAGTCTCTGGACTCTGCAGCCCTGGTCTCAGCCAGGGCTGCGCTTTGTCACCAATCCTGTTTGTGATATCCATGGACAGGATATCGAGGCGTAGTCATGGTGGAGAGGGGTTGAGGTTCAGTGGCCTGGGGATCTCATAGTTGCTTTTTGCATATGATGTGGTCCTGATGGCATCATCAATCCGTGACCTCCAGCACTCACTGGATCAGGTCGCAGCAAAGTGTGAAGTGGCTGGGATGAGGATTAGCACCGCAATATCTGGGTCCATGGTTCTCATCAGGAAACCAATGGAGTGCCTACTCCGGGTGAGTCCTTACCCCAAGTGAAGGAGTTCAAGTACCTCGGGGTCTTGTTCGCGAGTGAGGGGGCAATGGAGCGGGAAATTGGCCGGAGAATCGGAGCAGCGGGAACAGTATTACAACCACTTTATCGCACTGTTGTGATGAAAAGAGAGCTGAGCCGCCAAGCTCCCAATCTTCCGGGAAATATTAGTTCCTACCCTCACCTATGGTCATGAAGGGTGGGTCATGACCGAAAGAACAAGATCACGGGTACAAGCGGCCGAAATGGGTTTTCTCAGGACTGTGAAAGGAACCAGTTGGGGTGGTACGGCATCTAGTAAGGATGCCCCCTGGGCGCCTCACTAGGGAGATAAAAAATATTTTTATAACCATAAAACCTTACAATTTGATTGTATAAAGAGTTATATAATAACGCATTATGTTGGCTATATGGCCAAATTGATGACATCACATGTATACAGTAGAAAATTGAAATGTTCCTTGATTTTAATGATTCTTACGTATGTACTGTATGTATGTACGTATGTGTATAGACCTATAACATTTGGAATTAAACAAATATAAACTGCTACATTTCTATTTGTTATCTCCAGTATGATGCTAAATGTAGATGAGAAATTAACTGCTCAAAAGCAGTCTTGATAAAGAAAAGTATTTATTACCATTATTATATAATGGCATGTCCTGTATAACCTCACACATACTGTTGATATAGTTCAAGACACTAACCAGTCTTCTGCATATGTTCCCATATTTCGAAGACAATATTTGGAGAACCATGCTTTTGAAACAATTTGCCATTTAAGTGCATTTGAAACCCAGTGGGAAAAAAGTGGTATTTTTTAATACCATATGTAGCTATCAGTGAAGTTGTAAACACACCATTATAAATGGTAAATAACATTTTACCTATAGGTTGGAAAACAGTGAACCATGTAAATCAAATGTTAATCCCACTGAGACCAAGGCAACATGCAGTAAAACCAATGGCATAGTAAGCAAATTGTAAATCAGTGGGCTCAGTGTAATCCTGAAGATTCTACATACAGTGCATTGTAAACATACATTTCATGGGATTTATTTTTTAAAGTGACTTTGTCCATTTGATTTGATCCATTTGATGTCTAAATGTTTTTGTATTACATTCCAACATATTCCTATTAGCGTTTGTGTGTGTGTATGTCTGACTAAATGCCTCTATACATAAAGAGAAAATCTCACGTCCTTGTCTGGGCTCCAGCCAAACTGAAAGCAAAGCACCACCCTTAAATGCAGGATGTCAGAGCAGGATTTACATATCCTAATACTGCAGGCACTATGCCCATGATGTACAGGGAAATCTCAGGGTGGTCTTGATGATAAACTATTGGTTTATTGCAAAATCTTACCACTTTCGGTAGCTCCAGTTTATCTTGGACAAGAATACAGTAAAACAAATATTGCCACTTTCTTGAGTTCTATTTTAGGCTCTACAACATTATTTAAAAGCATTTCCTAATGCCTAATAGGCCTAATAGCCTACTTGAGAATATTTGAAGCTTATTACAGATGAATATGTTAGTAAATGTTTGTTTCAGCCTGTCACATTTAATACATCTTTTCTAATTCAGGGCTCATGCGATATGGTGGATTAAGTCAAGATTTCGTTGGTATTTTATGATGAAAACACCACCAGGTTAAAGGTTGGATTTTGCTCCCTGTGTGAATCCCTTCATAGTGGAACCAACATGGCCCACAGCCTAGATTCAAATGTCAGCATATATTGACTTTGTCACATAGGATGCAACCTCTGTCTCTACAGACTACTCCAGTATGGTGAAGTCAAACTGACTGTGTCCGTGTTCGTGTGTGTGTGTGTGTGTGTGTGTGTGTGTGTGTGCGCGTGTGCGTGTGTGCGTGTGTGTGTGTGTGTACTGTATGTGAAAAATGTATTCAATATAAACGTATTCTCACTGTTTCCTTCTAAGCCGATCACCTGAAATATACAATCCATAGTTTATTTAATCTGTTCTTTGCACTTCTCTTATTCCGATAATGATTGGTTTAGCTTCCCTGGACCAACATTATATTCCTCATATGCTGCATTCATTTCTGGGACCACAGCCAGACATAAATTATAGAATTACACTGAGATTTGCCACTTGCCAAGAATCATATTGCGGCTTTATGCTCAGACACTTGTCAAGATATCTAAGAATACTTCACTGTCTAACATTGATGTAATCAGTGCATCACACAGACCTACTGGTCCAGTTAATTATTAGTAGATAGGTTAGGAAAAGACAATTAGACCATCGACAATAACAATGGCCTTTAGATTCTAATAAATATAAATGTTCTGCATAATCTGTTAACTTGATTCAGTTATATTCAGTTGATTCAGTTAAATATTTTGTTATATTTCCTCTTCAATACATTTAGCCAAACAACTGATGTTTAACTATATTCTCTTCCATACAAATACAATGTTCTGTTACCAGTGTGGAGGTAGCTCTTTGTGGCGAAACAACGGGTCTTTCTTCAGGGAACCGCTATTGGTACAGTAATTGATATCTTAAATTATATTATACTTCAGTTAAACCATATAATCTACAAAAAATATACTATATATATACATATATATATATATATGTATATATATATATGTATATATATACTCTGTCAAAAATTAAGATGGTGATGTTTGAGATTAACTATTCCATTTGGTCAAATGTATTCAATGGGTTTAAAGGTTTTGTTTCAAACTCTGTTGGGATTTTATTATATTTCAATGAGATACAACATCTACAGCTAGTAAAACTTCATGGCTGGAAAATGTCCTAGTAATATATTTTTAAATGTTTGGTCTTGCTCTCATTGGTCAATGTCCAGCTGAGCATTATAAACATGATTGGAGATACAGTTTAAGACAATGGAAAAAATAAACATTTTATAACTAACTGTTTTTACTGTGGATTTACGTTTAAGATGTTGACCTACTTTCTACATTCACCAAAGTGAAATTGTGTCAAAAGGTGATATGACTATTAAGATGATTTATCCACGTTATTTCCCAGATGTCTACATTCTGACTCATACACTTTGACATATTAAGAAGATCACCTCTAACTCTTATTCTTGTTTCAAACTGATGAAATAAAATGTTAGCTTCCTAATTATCACTATATTAGCCAGTCCATTCAGTTTGTCATGGCTTTCTGACATTTTGTTTTCTTTGGATGGCCATGTAAATCATGGTTGCTTCGGTATTGCATAATGGATTTCAAGTGAGCAACTACAGCATCACTTCCTCGGTTGGACCTGAAACCTGTGATTTTCAATGACTAATAATGATCTCACACTGTCTGCAATATCTTCATAAGGAACAATATGAGACTAACATTGAATTTGGGTTGAAGGGTATAATTTTGAGCTCATTAGTCCAGCCATTGACCCCACATTCACAGGGACTTTATGTGCATAGTCCGTTACATAAATTAAGTTAGTAATTCTTGAGAACGCTTGCTAATTTAGAGCTTGAATCAAAACAAACTCCCTCAGAATCTTTGAAAC
Organism: Amblyopsis rosae; assembly: GCA_025399935.1. NCBI lineage: Eukaryota > Metazoa > Chordata > Actinopteri > Percopsiformes > Amblyopsidae > Amblyopsis > Amblyopsis rosae. The sequence continues at coordinate 10,721 of JAODTR010043935.1, read as the reverse complement.
GCATTGTGAAGCCAAGGGGCATTGTTGTTGTGAGCAGTGTTCGCACTTTGCTTAAATGTTCCTAAGTATGGAGCCAGGGCTGTGTAGATATACTGGATACTTTTTTCAGCACGCACATAGAACGTTAAGATAGTGAAATGCAAGGAGATATTTGGTGAATTTGAATTATCTTGCAATAGACAATACCATGGGAAAGTGTTTCACACAAGTAGGAGCTTAGCTTCAATATTTCTGACAGAATGTACAGTGCATCTCACTGCCAGGTTGAATAACAATTTACAATTATTTCACTTTGTATTACATTTGCGGTGTGCAATCCTGACCATACTCTGTTCAACCGTGCCAAGCACATATTATTCAGAGACTCTCAGAGACAATGGCTTTCCTTATTTCATTGTACATTTCTCATGGTCAGATCCAGTCTCATGCCTCTCTCCTCCATGTGTCCTTCTGCTCTGCTCCCGTGGTCCATTACTAGGGAGACAGGGAGACAGACAATCAGTACATTGGCCACAACTGTTTCCCATCTGAGTCCCGTGAACCACACCTCCTGGCACTCTCTCCCCAATGCTAGTTTAATATGATGAATCAAATATGTGAATGATTTGTTGATGTCTATTAGCTCACAGGTTGAATGAACAGCTATAAATCAGAGGAACAGGTGTTCAGGTGTGGAACCTCTGCTTCCACTGCAACTTTCAAACATGATTTTGTCGGGTGGGAAACTGCCAAAAAACATCCCTGTGGTCTCGTGTGTCACGTGGCGTGCCACAAGAGGCAGAGGAGTGATTGTCAGAGGCATGGATATAACATTACCTATGTGGCATTTATCTTTCTCTGTCGAAGACCATCCACCAGTGAGAATATCACTGCTTTGATGTATTGACTGCCTCATGTGTCCTGCTGGTGGACTTCTATCTGCTTTGCTGAATATTTTAACATGTTGGGACAGCTCTGCAGATGGACTAGATTGAAAGATGACCATTTGGAGAGGGTCGATTTCCAGATGTGATATACCGACCGTGTACCATGCATGTAACACAGAGGATACTGTACTGTATTTTAACACTTTCTCTGACTGATATTTTTCAAATATACTCTGTAGGAGAACATTTTGACACAGACAGAAACATACTGTACTTTTCTTTTTTTTAAATGTCAGTGATAGCACACAACATAGGTCAGAATATGGGTCAGAATAACCATACGACTGACATAGTATATACAGTACTGTAGCATAAATACATTTAAATAATGTGTAAAAGAAAAAATCTGCATTTGCAGCATACTTACCTATATTCACACAGTTCAAAACACTGTGCCTCAACTTTATACAGTAGGGACTACAGGAAAATCTCATTTTACAGCTGAATTACTCATATACACAGCAAATTCTCCAGCTGTGATAAACTGTTATACTTGGACATATTTAACATATTTAACACTTACCACAGGAAACCACATGTGATCTGAGAGTCTGCAAGTTGATATGCGTACTTTTAGTTTGAATGCTTTAGCAAGTTAGACAGGTGTTACACTAGAGAATTCTAACATGTTGAATGTAAAATTAAGTATATGGTTCTTGGCCAAGTTGCAACCTTACTGTATGAATAAATTACATTAGAAGCATGGAATAAATGGGTTAAAATGGGTAAAAAAAATCGATTCTCCAATTAAAATCGATCTTAATTGGAATGACCCGATATCAATTCATAAAATCCCAACATTAATCTTTTAAGACCATATGCAACATTTGCGTGCTTCCCCTTTAAAACAGTAGGAATGGTGCAATGTCTGTCTGCTTTTCCTTTAAAACCGAGTTGAACATGACCGCGTTGGATTATGTAAATTTTCAAATTGCTGAAATGGTGAGGAAGGCTAACGCATTACGCATTTTTTGCATCTGTGTGGACTCTATAAACTTTCCTAAAGCTAAGTAATGGCTGGCGATCTGCGCAAGGACAATATGATGCTGCAGCCGACTGCCGCGTAGGTTACAGCTTTACTTTGAGGATAAAAACAATGATGCAGACTAGATTATGACTATGCGCATATTAATGTGCCACCAAAACACTAAAGAAATGCAGTCTCTTGTATTCAAAGGAGCTCGTATCAAAGACCTATTTACTGTATTGAGCTTTTTGCTCAAGGGGTTTTTGTTAGAGACCTTACGCTTCTGTTGAAGACCTTGTGCTTCTGTTGGAGACCTTGCGCTTCTGTTGAAGACCTTGTGCTTCTGTTGGAGACCTTGTGCTTCTGTTGAAGGCCTTATGCTTCTGTTGAAGACCTTATGCTTCTGTTGGAGACCTTGCGCTTCTGTTGAAGACCGTACGCTTCTGTTGGAGAGCTTACGCTTCTGTTGAAGACCTTACGCTTCTGTTGAAGACCTTGTGCTTCTGTTGAAGACCTTACGCTCTGTTTAAGACCTTATGCTTCTGTTGAAGACCTTGCGCTTCTGTTGAAGACCATACGCTTCTGTTGAAGACCTTACGCTTCTGTTGAAGACCTTGTGCTTCTGTTGAAGACCTTATGCTCTGTTGAAGACCTTGTGCTTCTGTTGAAGACCTTACGCTTCTGTCTCGGCTTCTTCAGTATTTTACTTTCACAAGCTTGGATCACAATGCTTAAGTACATTTTACATAGTACAGTACCGTAATAACATAATTATGCTACAAGCTTGAGAAATAAAATGTCACATATGCAATCATTACTTAAAACCCCAAACCACAATGCATGACCATGACATTCAAAATACAGCACGCTACATTTGACACTGTTGTAAAAATGTGCACAATTGTAAATTGAGTTTCGCAAAGAAAAGAGTGCCCTGCAAATTGGTGTCAGGTACATTTACCTCTTATCTGAGAGTGAACTTGCATTCCTCTCTGCTCTTCCTCCTACGGATCTCATAGGCTCACATCTACCCCTCCCCCTAACTAGCCACGTGCACTTTTGCGCACAGTTGTGTGAGGCATATTTCAGCAGAGCTGGTCAGTGGCCAAGGAGCCTCGTTTTTACTGGTGTTATTATGAGTGGGAAAGTACCATACATGTGTCTTCTATCCTGGGTAAATCAAGACAATGATGATTCATTATTGATGCTTACAGAACAAACACATTCCATCATGAGTGAACTCTTTGTAGGAGAACCGATTACCCAGGTAAAACGTGTTGAACACAGGACCATTTCTCATGGAGAACAATGTGCACTGCTAGCGATTCAAACACGAAAGCAGTAGAAAGACAGCATGACGCACATGATCTGAGGTAACTTCATAGAAGCACTCATCCTATTTCAATTTCACAGAATAGTTCACCTCTGCGAAACGTGACTGAACCATGTGGTACTGGCAGAGTGTACCCCTTAAGATTGGCACAATAATGCTACAAATCAGAGCTGATGGCTGCCCTTTGCCTCAATGAGCTACTACACACACAGACCTCCCAGGGTTTGGCTGCAACAGTTAGGTCTTACCCCCAAATGCTCAAACTGCATTCAGCCGCTCAAACTACTCCACCACGACTCCCCACCCATCCTACTGTTGTTTTTACAGCATGTTGTATTAAGAGTGTAGGACAGCACCACAACACTAGATAACACAGACACACTAATTGCACTTACAGACACTCTCTCTTCTTCAGCGCTATCTTATCAGCAATGACTGGACCAATGGGATTGATCTAAATGGGTAATAAGTCTAGCGTGCCTAAACTCCCATCACACCTTCTCTTATCACAGGGATGAATGTGTCCTGTAATTAGTGGCACAGTGTGTTCGCCTCAAGACTACACTGTAATGGAAATCATTTAGATAGTTTAGACATGTTGGGAATTCATCTGTGTAAAGCAGTGTTGGTCTGGATTGAGTTCACTGGTAACTCTTGCCGGAACATGATAAACTTAGGTAAACTTATGCATTGCATTTCTCTTTCTGGACTTTTTAATGTTCTTCCTGGGTATGTATATGTTACAGTTATGTATCTCATACACCCCAATACTATCAAGCCAAATGCCCCTTAAGATTTATTTGCCAATTGCAGAGAATGCTTAGGGTCGATTTACAGGACAATTTAGGGACAAAAAACAAAAAGATTATAAACAACAAGTACAAACAAAGTTTGTACTGTATAAATCTATACAAAATTAAATGCAAATCATAATCAGTGTTAACATGGAAATGCATTGAACTGCTTCCAAATGCCTCCAAGTAAACTGTATATGTTTGGCACAATTTTACAGTTGGGAAGTCAACAGGCTTTCTGAGAAACCTTGGACAAAAAAACTGAGAAGATAGTTTCCATGTGTAAAATGATCTACATTCTACATACACATACATCAACCTCATCATCAGAGACCTGTATTCAACATTTTGACAACATTATTGGCATTATCCCATTCAGAAGTAGTTTTTCTAGCATTTGAAGTACTGGCTGAAGTGGAGAATTTGAAAGTGGTAAACAATAGGAAAGAGAAGGTTTGATCAATGTAATTAATTGCCAACCGCTATTTACACACTAACTGATTTGATAAAGGCGGTGTTATCCTTTTAAATGCTGTCCATTGTCTCTTGTGTATTGCTTTGTGGATTTGGCCCTTCTTTTCCTTTCATCAAGCAGTGTGTTATGACTGGCAGCCACTTTGAGAAAAAACTTGCAGACAAATTGAAGTGATTTTCAGTTTGTCAGCTCACTGTGAGGTTGTCCAGAATAAGAAATTAGATCTGTTATTTTTCAACCCAAACACCACTGAGAATTTCTCAAATATCCAATTTGAATTTCACCCTGGAGAGAACACAGAAGCCAATACAGTTAGAAAAAGACCACCCTTTTAGGTAATGTTTTGACTAATTAATGTTTAAAAGTTAATAGAACTGTTTTGATTCTGAGCAAGAAAGTTCATGGCAACAAAAAATTATTTTAATTTGCAGCTACCCATCTTGCTCCTGGTTAATTTTCTGCTCCTATTTTAGCTACCACCAAATATTCTGAACACATGTTGTAACATGCAAAACATTTTCTAAATTAAATTAACCGCAATATCTGTATAGGCCTGAAAATATTAGCAGGTCTAAGATGTAAGTTTTTATGGTTGTCTTACATTTGTCCCTCTTACTTCACATTTCACGATAGGGACACTTTCTCTTTTTGTGGGCTGGAATAAATCTCATGTCAAATGACATATTTGGGCTAATTAGGGTTAGCAACAAGTGTACTTTTAGTCAGGTGCAGGACAAAATGCTCAAACTTAGCACATATTTTCTATTTTTGATATATGACTGTCATTTCCGCATATAGCTTTAAATAAGCAGAGGATAGACTTAGTGGGTGTTCTTTGTTGTTTCAGCCTTGTTTACAGCTCAGCAGCAGGAATGTCTTCTTACAACCCATCCCCACCACTAAATACTGTACAGACCTTATCCCTTAGCTTCAACCAGTCGACCGGTCAGCCAGACACCAATAGGCAAGCTAGCATGTCCCAGCAGTACCCATCACTCAACCAACCAGCCACCAGGCAGTTACACATCATCTATAGTCTGGATGAAACCCACCAGATATCCAGAACAGTCTGGTGTGCAGGCCCACACAAGAGGGTTTGTCTTGGTCCAAGGTCACACACTGGAAAGTTCTCCATCTAGCTAATCTGGCAGGGTTTTCCGCTAAAGTGGCCTTTTGATAAAGTAGGTGATTTTATAGGTGTAATAATCTTGCAAAGTCTGTGGCATGGTAAGGGTGCTCAATGCTCAAGCTTGAACCCGATTCTAAAGTTATATCCTGGTTCTATCCCTTGTATTATTTGCTTCCAGCCCTGTGTCATCAATAAACCTTGACTACTGTAACTGCAACCCACTGGGACAGTGCAAAGAACATAACTAGGGGCCTTATCAGTGTCCATGACGTTCAGTTGGTGCAATAATGTGTCTTCTGTACTCCAAATGGTCCAAGCGCCTGCTAATGACTTTATTGACTTACACACACACACACACATGCACACACGCACGCACACACACACACACACACACACACACACACACACACACAGACCAGAACCAGACCAGCATTTTCATCGATGCACTTCCATAGATTCTCCCCAAAAATATGTTTTTATGTGTTTACAAAACTGAGCGTAGTCTCTACTGCTAGTACATGCTCAAGAAACAGTGGAAGCGAATACGGTACATCTGTTTCACACCAACCACAAAGAGTTAATTCATGACAAACATCAGTGGCCTATCATAATATTGAGGTAAGGAAGCTACACAGTTCAGGGTTCAACAAACGTTTAGTAATTAAACAGCTCCCGTCACACTGCTTTACACCATTTTCTCAACAAACAGTACTTGACACTAACATTTTCTCTTTTGACCATTGAGAAAATGTGTAGACTTAATTCTCTGGTTGCCATGCTGGCTTACTCTGTAATGACGTAACCTCATTATTTGGACTAATAGTGTTACAGTGAAAATGTGTGTTCAGCTAAGTCTCCTTTTTGAGTCACATACTGTACAATGGCATGTCTTGCTTAACAACACTTTAATTGTATGCATAGATCAGACTTATTAGACCTGCAGTAATTTAAAACTCTGTGTTTAAATCCTGCGTTCATTTCCTTCCCCATGTCATCATCCAGCTTTCTTTTCCATTGATGGAACAGGAACAATTTATTGCAATTGTGGTCTGTTATGTTTCAAGGAATGCTTTGTGTGTTCCTCTGAACAGTTTCATTTTAATCTCATTCTTATAGACAGCAGCTGCTCATCGAGGAATGATTGGTTACAATAGAATCTAGTCTAGTAGCCTTGTGGGGGTGGGATGCGGTGGTAATTAAGCCACACTCTCCCTCTAACAAGCAATCACAAACACAAGTCCCAGAGGAGCAAAAGCACACTAATGTTCATTCACGAATTCTCATTCATACATTCTGAGCAGGTGTATCCTCTTTGCACCGCCTCAGAAGTATTGCTGCCAAAATAACCCAGGGAGCATTTGGCGTGGTGTGGTCCATAAAACAGTTGCTGTTTCACTGTACCTTGTCTAGACAGGACCCGTCTTTGGCCTACATGAGGTTCGGCACACCATCTTGAATATAGGTGTCGCCAAATGTTCCTGATTAGGAGCGTACAGGATTTCATATTGAATCTGGTTTTCTTTGAATCCTTTCACATATCCTTTCACACATAGCCTTCAGCCTTCCAAGCCAGAGCCATGTAAAGAGAGAGTCGTGCCATCTCTGTTCACTCCAATGGACCGTTTTTTCACAGCACCAGAGCCTCAAAATAGTTCCCTGAAGTTAGCGAAGTACCCTATAAATTATATTTTAAATGTAAATCAGTGCATTTATTGACTACTAATTATCAAAAAATTAATTTATATATTTCAATTGCCCACCAAGCACTTCCTGTAACTATTTTGCCTCTCAATGAACAATTTCGAACTTCCGTTGGCGTAACTCTGTTCTTTCCATGGCTCTGTTCCAAGTTAGCTAATGTCGCAAGCATCAAAACGTATATATTCATTATGCTACTGTAATTCTATGGGTGATTTTACATAATGAGTAATGATACCTATTGAGAACTATGACATTTCTGAATTGCACAGCCATTAGTGTGGCCATGTTGTTGTTGGTATCTGGCAGCAGTAATACTGAATCATTTAAAGCTCAGGTCTGACTTTAAAGCTCAGGTCTGGCTTTACAGTCGACTCAGCACTAGCAGCACAGGGCAGCTATGTCATCATGCTCCAGCTACAATGCTTTGTTGTTTCTTGGCTCTCTTGCTTGGCCCACATACAGCACATCATGGTAAACTAGCAGCAGCAGCCAAGCATGTGGCTCCAATAATATTAATAGTTGTGTAACATAGGAGAGATCAGACACAAGACAAGGGAGCCATTCAGATCTTCTCTTACAATGGGCAATGGCTGGATTGTGTGTGCTACATTACAGATTTGTGCGGTAGACATGGAGAGCAGAGATGTGCGGAGGTGGCTTTTATACCAATAGGATTGATGTGTGACAGTGACAGTCTAATAAAACGGCAACTGTCATGCCATAAATGCATGTTTGGAGAATAACACTTTTTCCCAGATGGGCCAAACCTCCTTCACTTTGTCACTTTTTAAGTCTACATATTTCACGGCTTTTGCATTTGATGGGTTCTGACTATGTATCTGTGTCGACTGCTTGCCGCAGCTTGATCAGTGTTAAACCATTCACAGAAGTTCAACTAAGTACATTATTATTTCATTGATGCTGTGACATTTCTGCAGAACTGTCGAAATAGCTTGCAATCAGAGCCGCCATTTCTCTGTTTTGTTGTTTGCTTGCACTGTGATAACGTTGTCAGTGGTTTGTCAACAATCCATTTATGGCTCTTGGACAACTGCTTTCAAATATTTCACTATGAGTAAAGACTCATTAGAATAATAAGGGTGTGTTTGCACAGGCTCAGGATCCAGACCATGATTTGTTCCTCTCTAACAATCACACTCTAAATTAATTTGATGTTTTAGAGGCATTGACAACTAGGTGCAATCAAAGCATTAGCAGTCTACCGGCCCACATTCCATCATCTTGCTAATGTCAGCATTAAACCCACGTGGGATGATTTTCAGAACACCGGCACTTGATGTATTGCTGTCATATGATTGGCTCGTGGTCTCTATCTAATGTGGAATGGTTTTGAAATAAGAGTTCCCAGGCAAAGCAAGGTCAATTGTAAAAACATGGAACTTCAGTATGGTACCTGGGAAATGTCATGACAGAGTGTACAACATGCGTGTCCAATGCAGAATACTGTACAGGTTGGCTCTATCAGAAATCAACACAGGACATGTCCAGTGTTGATACTGTACATGCAGCTAACCGATCAAGTGTTAGTTGATGTATATGGACAATATCCTTTTGTGCAAGTACACAGGACTTAGCATAAGATCGCTGACTACATTCGAGTCTGTGCATGTGCATGTAAGTGCACGTGTACACGTGTGGACCTACACTTTCTTGTTGATATTCTTCAAACACACATCTTCATAGATTTATAGCACGCACACGCGTGTGTGAACACGCACACACCTTATTTGTTTACAACTGTGTCATAAACAATAGTAACATATATATTAACAATAGTAACATATGTAACCAAGAGCTCTTGGTTACATATGTTCTCATCAAGTAAATAGGATGGCTGCATAATGTGAAACACAATGGCAGGCATGTGCCACATAGAGACACTTCTGAGTGTGTGTGGGTGGGATTGCTGTGGGAGCCTACACGGCAACTATAGCTGAGATATAGTTGCAGTGGATTACATCATGATTTCAGCACCATATCATAGAGGATCACCTGTACACATGGATCACCTGTACACATTTAATGCTACACTGTAAAGCTTACATACAAACGTACTTATTTTCTATACTGTTAATACTGTCAATTAAACGCACACTGCCCTACTGTATAAGGAGATCAGCTGTCTTGTCAATGCACATCTCTGTGTTGTATGGAGTCTTGTGATACATGTGGTACTTTGTGTTGGCATGCTGTTCATTTGTATACTCTGCATGGGAATGAATGATCATAAACTGAACTTGAACTTGAGATGAAGAAGGCCTTGTGGAAGTGTGATATCAGACCTGCTGCGGACCGTACCACCTGGCGACAGCTGTGTGTGGATAGGGTTCACATGTTCCAGACAGAGAGGACCGTCAGAAGACAGCAGAAGAGAGCCAGGAAGAAAACCACCATGGCTGCCACCAATACCATGCCATCAACACTATATATTATCTAATATTATATTATCAATATGCTGCAATAGATACATTGTGTGTGTGTGTGTGTGTGTGTGCGCGCACATGTGCATATGCATGTGCATGCCTGTGTGTGCACCGTACTGTTTTGTAATGTACTGTATTGGACTGCATTGGAGACTATCCCAGCCAGGTTATTATAATATTACATTTAGATACGTCAATTTCGTAATACTAAGTTAATTTTTCATAGCTCTTTCCATGCTTTAATTGCTGGCTCTGTGAACCTGGAACTGTGGATTGTTTTTCATTTCTCTAACACAAAATGCATTCAGTGATAATATATTTCACAATGTATTCATTCTTTCTCCACTCAAACTTAACCACCAGCTAAATTCTATTTTTTATCATTTTGCAAATATTGACGTGCTCCTTCCAAAACTGTAAAAGTTAAGTTGAAAATCTAATATATAATTACTGCAATTTACTTTGTCCATGTTTTTTCCAAATTATATTATTTTTACTGTAATATTAGTCTCTTTCATTCTGTGTATTTTGGAATACATTTTTGCCAAACAGAATTTCAACAGCATTTCTATGTTGCAGGTGTCTTTTTCTCTCCTAATCTTTGTGTTGTTCCTTCATGCTACTTTCGTTTTCCATGAATACTGTAATCGCACGGTATGCTCTCCATAGAGACCAGACTGTTTGCGTTCGTCATATAAGAGGGAAGGAGACTCGTGTCTCACCGCTTGACACAATTCACACTATCGCTGGCACCTGCCCATTGGTAAAACTCCATCTTCAAAGGCTGTGAAGTGATGTCATGCATTTTCTGGTCCTAGTCAGTTGTGTGTATGGGCATGTATCTAAGCCAATGGGTATGTGAGCCTATGAAATTGTAATTCTGTAATTCCTGAGAATGTCTCACCTCCAGGTTATAAGAACTGCAAATAACTACAAATGGTAAGGCTTTCAT
>JAODTR010043924.1:0-19262 GCA_025399935.1 Amblyopsis rosae | reverse complement strand
CAATTAGATCGATTGCCTTCAGCCGTGTGGGTGTGAGGGCATATAGGCTGGGGACTACTGGGACAGGGGTGTGGGTTGTTGTTTGTGTAACGTGTTTTGGGCACCTTTCATGTCCGCTGTTCGCCAGGCAGAGTACGTGACTGTGCACGCCTGTTTGTTTTGAGTTCATGTACACAGTTTCTTTAAGTTATTGTTAAACGCTGAGCCGTGGGGCTCGTTGAGCGTACGACCGCTTTGTGGTTTCTCCGTTTGTTTTTTGTTCGCTCGCACTCGCCGCCTCATCCCAGCGTTACAGTTGTCCAAGGATAACACTACAGTAAGTACAATATTGTTCACATTGGCCGTTTGATTTGCTGCTATTTTGTGACTATATATATTTGTAAATAATTATAAATAAATGTATAATAATTATAAATATAATAATTATAATAATAGTACTAATAATAATAATGCTAGCTCTTTGGAACCAAAATCAGATGTGCAGATTAAACATGTATTATGCTACAGTACACGTACGTATGTTTATGGACTAGGGCTATGCAATATATACCAAAAATCATATCCCGACAAATTTTGGTATTTTGCTATAAAGTGGGTAAACTTGTGTTTGTCAGAAATGGAAATTGAGCATGTGACTCAGTATCTGCTCTCTTATTGGCTACTCTGAAAAAGGTGCGCTTCAAATGCTTACTCCGACTCAACTTGTGCTAGCGGAGTTAGTAGGCTGGCATACAGTATGTGAGCTTTGTCTGGTGTCTCTGCCCATTTGACTGAACGCACTAAATCAGTCCACTCCTCAGGCCAATTGCAGGCATGGAGGGAGAGACGAACAAATTGAGTTATGAATAAACGCATAATAGAACTATATTGATATAAACAATATTGTCTACATTTATATGCATTTTTTAAATATACCAATATAAATTAGATACCGGCATATCACCCAGCCCTAATATGGACTGGGCCTTGTACAGTTTCTCAAAACACACGGGATCTGTAAAGCAATAAACACATGGCAGGCCACGTGTTTGGCCTTGCACATAAATGCAGGTACATCATTTGTAGATACTCAGATACTGAATCACTGCAGCACATACTATATTTTTAGAACACTGTATCAGCTCATATTATAGCACCTGTTTGACCACCTGTTCAACCCACTTCTCCATAAAAGGTATTATTTCACATTGTTGCTCCCAAAAAGTTGAATGGATAACTGATCATCAGCAAAACCACTGTTAAATCTGCAACAACATAATCCAGTTAACATTTTCTAACTCAACTATTTGGAAGTGGCATGTAAATATTTATTTATTATGGAATGTGGTTAATGTATGCCCTAACCCTCTACATCAAGTATCACACACATAGATACAACTTTAAAGGAGCTACATTATCTGTGAGGAAATGGGAGTAACGTATTCCAGGTCTGTGTGGTCTGTGTAATGGAAATAAATTATTACATATAAATGATCAACCATGCTTGTAGAAATACTACTGAAGTAGTTATTTAAATTGCACTTTTTTGTGCAACAGTAGTGTTGTCCTCCATGGTTTTCAGAAATAGCTGGGCAGATGGACATAATTAAAAGAGTCATTATAACCCCACTGAGTGAAAATTAGCCCCTTTCTCTCAATAGTACACCAGCGTGCACTTCACCGGACAGCCCTTAAAACCTGTTGTCATGATAATAGCCCTCCTCTGCAAGTGGAGTGGCTATTTGCAGCTCCATAGGTCAGACAGGGACTGTTATACTGCAAGGTTGTGGTTGTGTGCTGTTTGCTCGTTTAGTGTGTGAGAATTTGTCTTAGAATTTACAAGAGCACATCTGCAATGATAACGCATAGCCGATACTGCATTGAGACAATGGAGCTGTAGCTAATGCAAATGGTGTGCAAGAGACTAATGGTTCTGTATGATGTTGCACAATCCCCTCGTATCTCCAGTTTAATCAATATTTAAAACATTTCATGGACATTTCGTGTGTGACCTTTACCCAAGTACCATACAAAACCCACACTGTTTGGAACTAAGCAATAAATGAAGGCAACATGTACTTGTTTTCAGTTATTGAAATGTTACTTTCTTTTTTTCATTTTCACAAAGCATATTCACAATTTTAAATCAATGCTGGTATCTTCTTGGAGGAGAGGTATGCACAAGCACAATCGATAGCAGCAGAGTCAAATTTTGGGTTTCTGTAAGATATATTTACAAAGTTTTTCTTTATTAACTTTTGTTTTTATTAAGATTTTCAAATAGCTTTTTCTAAATTCTGTTAAATGGTAAATGGACTGCATTTATGTAGTGCTTTTCTAACCTAGCCACTGAAAACGCTGTACAGTATTGCCTCACGTTTACCCATTCGCACACACTTTCATACACCGATGGTGATTGCTGCTACGCAAGGTGCGACCAACCACCGGGAGCAGTTAGGGTTAGATGCTTTGCTCAAGGACACCTCGACACTTGATGAGGAGTTAGCCGAGATCGAACCAGAGACTGATCGCTGGTCACCTGTCGCCCCGCTCTACCCACTGCGCTCTGTTCACTATTTGGAAAAAGGTGCACCAACAAAATGGCAACCTGTAGCTTCATACCTGCTGAAAAAAAGTGCTGACAGATCCAATTACCCAGTCCAAAACAGTACTCTTCCCCGTCAATAAACGATAAAAATGTTCAGTCCACTGCCTATACTATACATAAATAATACGTATTGTAACAGTGCCTTAATTGCTGTCGGCAACAACTGAACAACCAATCTGGATTGGTCAATGTTTCTGTTACTGACTGTAATGGTTTTCAGTTGAGAGTTCCCAGGTATATGATAGGCTATGATATATGATATGCAAAAATAAGCAAATCATAGAACCAGCTTGCAATATCAGGATGGTTTTACTATATGAACATGCAATGGAGTTCTTAAGCAACTTTCAGATATGTTACAGCCAGTTGCAGCCTGTACCTTTCCCCCTCGCTATTTAAAGAGAAACGCAAAAATAAATGCTGCTGAGGAGGTGAATACATTTATAGGCTAGCCTAGGCTGATTTGGTCCAAGCCGTTTTCATTAATAAATTACGTTGAAAACATTAGAATGCTCCTGTTCTTGCCTAATAACTTATCCTACATTATATAAGATTGGCTGCATCTCTGTGCATGTTATGTTATTTAAGTTTCTCTTTTCTTTTAATCACTAGGGTGTAACGGTTTACCAAATCCACGGTTTGGTTAATATCTCGTTTTTTTTTCTTCCTTTGAGTGGTATAATCTGGGGATTTTTTTCTGGCCTTGATTACATTCTGTAGAATAGTCTTTTTTTCTATACTTTTTGCCACTAGATGGCACACTAGTACCAGCTTCTCAGCCAAACAAGAAAACTGTTGTTGCCGCCAACACAAGTGCGCTATGCTGTAGCGCTAGAACACCCTGCTAAGGACAATATTCCACTATATCCTTAACATACAACATCGTAATTGTTTGCTGCTATAATTATGTTTAAAATAGACAACTTTTTAAAAATCAACAATTTGGAAAACTTACACTGAACACTAGCTTCATTGTTACAAATTACAAAATGCAAGCAGACGATCGAACAGTTTGGAACCAAATGATGGCAAAACAGACAGCGGCCAGAGCCTGAATGAAAAATAACCTGGAAAGTTTTCATACCTTGGCAGACATCATGGATATTTTATTGACACGTCAGATAGGTTTCGTGAAAGAGACACCCACTAAGAAAGGTTACTGCTGCGTCAACCCTAACCCGCCCACGAAGACGACACAGTATTTGTGTGTGTGCGCTGCGCGTCTCGTAATTTCTCAGCAAAATGACACACACACAGACACACGCATTGATGTTTCTAAATAAAGTGTGATATTATTCCACATTGTTTCATTTGACTAAAGAGTGAAGGCAAGACTTGCTGACATAATCTGACATCATAGTGACTGGGGTTAATTCCATGAATGAGAACACATGCATTCTATAAATCTCTTTGTATTGTGTTTCGACAACTATAAAAAGGCTCAGTGGAAATTGTAGTTTAATTACAGTACCGTAGTAACTTAATGAGAGCTCAACAGGCTGCAGCAGGTTGGGTGTGTGTCTGTGTGCGGACCGAGTTTCGGTCTTCTGGAACCGCAACACGAAACCGTGGACGTTTGTATTGCGGTTTCGGTTTCAGAACCGTTAAACCCCTACTATCCAGCAAGCTGTTCAATAGCCTACCATTTAGTACCACGTCAGTCAGCAGCACTATATAGAGCTATGTGCTGAGTACTTTTGCATTATAAATAGAAATGAAAACCCCTTTGCGATTCCTTGTGACATGTTGGTTACATACAGTATACCGGCACTGTTGAAAGGGCGCTTTTGTCTAGCCATTATATTACTAGCCTACATTCAAATTTATCGATCTGATCTGCCGTCATTGCATAAGACCCATAGTCTGATTTTATAACAGACAATTCCATATCCCGTTTACAGAGCTTTATTAATAAATTATGTTTGATACGATTGAATCATGGGCTCAAAGCACATCCTAACACAGTATAGATGTATTTGGTTTTCAAATGAAAAAAGTTTAATTATTTTACAGTAGGTAAAGAGTCAGAGAACTGTCTTCTCCTTATAATGTTTCACTTTAACTTTAACTTTATTGTTTAGTTTATAAATCAATAAAATATATATTATGTTGCGCCTTCTGAATACCTTGATTGCCCAGAGGGTCATTAAGCTCTGTATCTTAAAAGTATAATCAGCAAGTGTCAGCAAAATGTAAGTTTATACACTTTTTGTAAAATTCCCAAATATCTCCTCGCATTTCACTAGCGTTCTCTGTGCGTGCTGAAAACATATTCCGTAAATAGGAACATAAATATTGTGGCGTACACCGCTCACAACAACATTACATTTGGCTTCGCAAGGGAGTTTTTATTTATTTGAGCTCTAAGTTAGCAAGCGTTCTCGACGTGACTAACCCTCTAATTTGCAGTATGCACTGCTCTAATTTGCATGCACTGCAAATTAGACCTAAAACATAATGCAAGTGAATACAAGGTAACATGTACCAATATTACGGCCACAGCGTTATCGAGAAAGGTCTGGGGCTGGAATATCTTACTAGCTACATCACCAAAACATAGCAGAGCCCATCTGCTTATCTGTGGGTTCTCACGCCAACATATCACTACCAGCATCATAAACTTCCTTCCCAACAACAAAATGCTGCAGTGAATAAGAATGAATTAGAAGCGAACTAAGTATACCTGCAGTGTGCTTACCTTTTGTGTTATTTATCCAGATCCCAGAAGTGCCCCTATTGCATGGCGCTTTACTCCTTTTCTCTGCTGCTGTCAGTCATCAGCTAGCGGACATTGTAGAGTTGGATAATCTCTACTGTGGCCTAATTGGATTCAATTGTAACTGGCTAGTGCCGACACACCCGAATACCAAACAGGTTTTTTATACACAAGCCAACAGTTTTGATTGCCAGTTTTAAATTGCATCGCTTCAAACCCAGGCTGTGCGCTCTTAACACTGTGTGAGTCTGGCGTATTATGTTAAGCTCTTAGCCTTTGATAGGTTTGTTACCTGTCTTTAATATCAGCTGCTGTTTTATTATGTCGGAAATTAAATTAGGAATTAAAAAAATTGATACATTCACATCAACTAGAGGTAACATACTGTATCCTGGCCAGATGCTGCATGGACAAATTAAGCACTGCTTATCACACTACTTGCAAGCTTGCTCTTGGCAGTTCAGCTGTCTTGTCTTGACAACCTGCTCAACTTTCTGCCACATGCGTTCTCTCTCTATCTGTGGCCTTTCCATCTCGCTCTTGTTCTGATTGCTTGTACTGTAGCCACTCCCTGCTCTTCCTCCTCTCTTTGTATTGACAGTCACAAGCAAACCCTTAACATACTTTTAATAAAAAATAGCACATTCAAATGCTAAAGGTGAATGGTTTTCAACTTGTCTGCTGCTGCTTGTATCACTATTGTTGTGCCACAGTAGTGCCATCTTGATTTTGCAGCACCTGCCTCTATTCACTTTACAATCTGTGAAAACGTTTGTCTGTCATTGCTGGTATCATCAAACTAAAATGTGCACTTTAATATTAATGGGGCCCCTCCCCCCTTCACTCAGCTCATATGTTTTAGCATGTTTCAAAGTTGTGCAATGGGTGGAGTCAGGCTCAGACCTGAGGTGCAGTTACACTTTAAAACAAACTGAACAAACAGTTTTCTGAAAAAGAGAAAAACGCTAGGGGACATTGCAGTGACATTATAGCGAGTAAATTACGTTGAGCACTCACCTTCACTGAAATATATATTTAAATAATGAAATAAGTTGTTGAAGCATTGTCATACATTTACAGCATTTGGCAAACACTTTTATCCAAAGTGACTTACATGTAGTACATTTATCAATAGTTGGGCAGGTCATTTGTACATCAATAATGTACATATGACATCATAATTGTAAGCAAGTGATATTATATCACAATAGTTACAGCATCTTGTCATGTCTGCTATCATGTCAATTTATCATTCAATCAAACAAAGTTCATAATGGCCTGATTACCAAGTGCCTAATACTAAAGCGCTAAATACATAAGAGCATAACAGGATTTTATTTTAGATTAGAGATAATAAAAACAAATACAAAAACATTTGGGGAAGAAACTAGAGTTAGGATTGAGTGCTAGTAGGTGGAAAGGTCTAGCCTGGTGTAACCAGACCATGTTCACTTTGTGAATAGGTCTGGCCACGCTCCATTGGGAAGTGTTCACAATCGTATACTCCTGCTTGGCGTAGACCTATGGTTAATTTTTAAACTAGTGGACAGCGCTGAACTAATCGGCGTTGCTACAGTTGTTTCGATCGCCTCATCTAGTTCTACCACCATTTCGAAACAGGCTTGACTTCAATGTCATCTCACTAGCCCACGCTGATTGGGCCGCCAGCAGTGTGACCAGATCAGGGTTTCCAGACTATAACCTCTGCAAAATAAATTGAGCTGAGAGCATAGTCGGGCGGAGCCAGGATAGGAAAGATGGGTAATGTGTCAGCAGTCCTGACTGTTGCTGGAAGCTCGTTGCACTATTTTTATTAACACGCTTAATAAGAATCCATGGATGCCTTGTATTCATCCATGCTTGTAGCCCCATCCCACATTACTCAGCAACTCTTTGACCGTTCATGTGATCGGAAGTCAAAACATCTGTGTGGACATGAACTTAATGTTAAATTAATCTAGAAAGGACAAGAAGAAAGTGTACTCCTAGGACAGACTACAATGAACCAGAACATTAGTTGGTGGTTTTCAAGCACAGACAATTTGATCTCTTTCAACCAATCACAACATGTTGGGAGAATTTTCGTAAAACAGGCAATTAATTGCTGTCGGCATCAACAAAAATATGCACTTATATGCTGAATTGTCAGCAGTTTACAAATGATAGTTACCACTGATATGTAGAATGAGAAGCAAATCGTTTTAAATTAAGGGATGAAGAAGTGAACCATTTATCTACTGCTTTGAGACTACTTTGCTATTTCCTTGTTATTGTCAGTGAAATGTCCGTTTCATATGCAAATCAATTCTGGGTGAGTCTGTGATGAATATCATGACATGTTTTGAAACTGAACAAAAAAGATTTAAATTGTTATTTAAATCTAATAAAAAGGATTAGAACATTATTTTGTATTTGAGATTTCCTTCACTATTGCAACCCTCTTTTTACAATGTTTCTCTAAAACATTTTCAAAGTTTCAAGTGTGTCACTGTTCTCCTCATGTATTCTTTTTTTCCCCAGGTTTGAAACTGATCTGATAACAAGTTTGAGATGTTGAGTTTCAAAAGGTGCATCTTTATTGCGGAAGACTCTTTCACTGCTTTATAAAAATCAAACCAAACTGACAGCGTAATATTCACTTTTGTAATCAGATAACATAACGTAATCCTCTTTTTAAAAATATATAATTCTGCCCAATACCCGACAATCATCAACCAACAACATAAAAGTGATTTCAAACTAAAACTCCGACAGTCTGAAGAAAAAAAAAAAGCTTGGGTCCTGGAGACAGTGTCATTTTGCTCTCTGCTGAATTACAATCCAATCATGTCATATTTTCTTGGCAACTTCAAATACAAAATAATTGTGTGCAGCAATTAGCTTTTTTTATTAGATTTCAAGCTTTCAAAGCTTTTTTTTCTTTTCCCAGCTTTGAAACGTGGCATGATATTCATCATACAAACATCCACCTTCAGACACCCCTACCAATGCAATGCAACACAGTATTGCAAATATTTGGAGACAGTGATGGTATATACAGACATGAGCTACAGTACTCACAAATGCATCATCACGGTGATGATTAGGAACCATGGTTGAACAATCTTTTTTGTCATGGTCCCTACCAGGGGAAAAAAAGTCAAATTTTTGCTTCATTTAACAGTTAAACCTCGTAAAACTATCGTTTATGGTAATATAACAAACCTCTCGAGCTAAAATGTGGCACTTGAGCCACGCTGTTAGGTGTTTAATGGATTGCTACTTCAAAATGGCTGTCTATTGGGCTGTGGTGCCAGCAACCCAACCACAAGGGGTTAGCTTTCTTCAATGTAAGAATGTGGTCCTGCTCCCATTCCCAAATAATCAGTAAATATAAAAAATAAAGCAGCCCTTACAGCTTTGAGAAGATCGCAAAATCTATGAGTGGCATGAATTCATGTAGAAAATAGTGTTAATATTTTCATGGACACTGAGATTTAAAAAACCCTGTAAAAAGGGTCTATATTAGCCTAAGGCAATGAGTGTCACATGCTCTTTAAGTGTTTGGAGTGGAAAAAAACAACAAATGTATGAATGGACGGGCACAAAGATATATTTAAACAGACAAATTTGGAGCAAATAACTAAATGCAAGCTTGAAATCATTCGTAAGAGATACAATATAGTGGTAACGCCTCATCTCACATCACGTCTGTTTATAAATAAATGCATTAACCCGGGTGAACAAGATTTCAAACAGTTAGCAAAATTGTGTCATGTAATTAACTGAGCATGCACTACGTTTGTTTTGAGAATACAAACACCATTCATAAGGAATCCCATTTCAATCTACTGTGAAGTGTACTTGATCCATCATGAAAATACGAGCAGCTCAGGAAAATAATTACGTGATGCTTGATATAGTCACAGTGTAGTCTGCAGTAATGCAGTTCATTTACTGTGGTTAGGGCAATATGATCTTACAGGTAGGCGAAGGCCCAATATATGACTACAGAACACAGAGACTTGTGGGAGACAGTGGATCAGTGAATGTTTGGGCACAAACACTGCACCTTGGAGCGCATGACTGGGGGTCCTGAAGAATCACGGCAATCCTATAAGTAAGCTCTGGTGTAAAGCTGAATTCCATCGTCCTGCTGAAAACATTGCATTTTAGGAATTTTGTTTCAGTTATGTTTCATTTTGTTTCAGTTAAATAAAAGTAGTTGTATAGTATTTACATATCTAGCATGATGGAAGATAAAACATTCCTTTAAATGCATTTGCGTTACTTAGAGGAATAAGATAAATTGAACCATTCTATTCATCCAAATTAAATATGAATATGCATGTGGCATTATTGCACAAGTATAGTGTGTACAGCAACTGAATTACTTAGAAAGTACCCTTAGAATATGAAGGCGAATGGTTTTTGGTGGGGGGAAGGCATTCAAGACCGGTCATTCACTGGTCCTACTGGTGCATATGGACGTGTTTCAAGCATTGGCTGCCTGACATGTGAGCTCCTCTACTGAAGCTCCTTTGGAACTGCAGTATGTTTACCAGGAAGCGATTGATACTGCAGTCAGGCCAGCTGAACTGACTTTAGAGAATCCCACTGCAATTACATCTAATTCATAATTAATGCACAGCAGACTGGGGACCTAATTTACACTTGCACTTGTCCGTTCCTCCGCATGTGCATGTCATGCGGCATGCGTGTAAACAAAACCTGCTTTGGAAACGGCCCAGCATTACCTTGGCTCCAGGGAACCCTGCACAGCGCCTCACAATTGTGCCATTACACGTAAACAAAAACAACAAAAAACAAAAGAGAATTATGTGACTGCTCACTTACAATAGCAGGTGCGTGGTAGCCACGTTAACAGCAGGTACGCTATTATAGTGGCTTGTGGCATTGCTGTTTTTTTTTTTTTATTACACATCCTCAGAGAATGACTGACACCATCACTGCAGGGTTTACGGTGGAGAAAATAAAGCCTCTGTGTGCTTAAGGTTATAGCAAGACCCTGGATACACCTCTGCGTGTGTTTGCATGCGCACGGGCATGTTTGCGATGCCAGTGTATGCCTTCAGCCAAGCCTTACAGAGTGTCACACTGCGATAGTGCGTGTCTGTTGATCCTTGTTGTTTATGCCGCTATTGTGCTGAGCTGGGCTATGCTGCACAGAGCGGTATTTCTGATTGGGTTTGACGTGCCGCACTTGATGTGCACAGACAGCGGCGCACGCTTCGGAAAACCACAGAGTATTAGTCCAATCAGAGCCCTGGCAGTCAGGGCTGACATGCCGGATTTGTTAGTCTGCTTTATTCTGCCTCCGCTGTTCTCACTTCCCAGAGCCTCAGCTGGATGTGTCTCCGCACCCAGTCACACACTTGGTCTTATTTAGGTCTCGGCCACAAGACTTAGATACTCTCACACACTCAGCATGTATGCTTGTTCTGAACACAAAGCCCAAAATCACAAGTAGAATCACATTGGTTTCCACAAAAGAAGTGTTTTCCATGGTGTAGTATTTTTTATAATATAAAAATACAGTTAGAATAAAAATGTAAATGTTAAAATAGATATAATTAATATATACTGTATATATATAGCATAGTCAAACTTGGGAGTACTACTGTATAATGTAGCTACTGAAAATCAACAAAACGCATAAACAAATTTTACTCTTTTGCCGGAGTGTGGAAAGTTTTGGAATTGCCATGGCAACACACATGCACAGGCTTCTAATAAAAGGGTAGATGCACAACTGGTTTAATTCCATTGCCTCCTTTGCGATGCTTCTGGGGTATTGTAAGAGTTTGACAAGTCCTATTATTCATACAGCCATTCATCATATGAGTGTACGCACGTTTCAAAGAAACATGCGTAATCCTGCTTCTCATCACACGTGTTATTAGCTACACATCAAGGTAACTAATTGCTATAGTTCTGCCAGCAAGCCTGTCTACCAAGATTTATCGCACGAGAAGTCCCCATAAATTGTTAATGCTTTTAATGGAGATTTCCTTTTTCCTTGGGCTGAATATTTTTGCGTCAACAATTTCACTGTCAGTAATATTCTATCTGCCGTGGAATAGCCATAAAATTCTGTCTATGTTTTATAAAAAAAAATATATAAATAAAAAAAATAAAAATCCTGGAAAGAATCTTCTCAGAGAAAAAGGTGGGAGACCTATGACAGGGACATAATGAAATTGCTTCTCTGGCAAAGGAGAGCTCTTCATTACCATTCAAATGCCTCCAGAAGGAATTCACACGATTGTGACCAAATCCCGAATAGTAGGGGAAACCGAGAAAAAAAAAAAAAAAATCAGTGAATTCCTAAAACATTATTACTGGTCGAAGTCTTGTTCAGGTTCAGGTGTGCGTGCGTGTGCGTACTGTACATGTATGTGTGCTGCGTGCACACCCATGTAGGCCCCATGTCCGTGCAAGCAACGATGAGTCACGAGACGCATGTCGACAGAGACATACTGGGGAAGATGAGGGGCGAGAGGTACAGATGGGGGAGAGAGGGAGAGAGAGGGTAGCAGCGGTATCATGCATTTGCTACGGGGATGAGCCTGTGCCCCCCCCACTGTGACAGCATAGTGAGTCAGTGTGATGTGCTGTAGGGCCTCTGTGTGCCTGACGACTCGCAGCTGATGACTTATGTTGGAACGTTAACTGAGAGAATTGAGTTGGGGGGGAGGGGGTGACAACATCTGAAATCCGGACGGCACCATCCCGATCTGTTGATAGAGCAAGTAACTTGGGTATTTGGTTGCCGCTCTCCTACAGTAGATGTCTCCTTGCCGCATCTGAAGGACAAATAATACAGAATAGTAATGACAGGGTAGCATATTCTATTACAATACATCTACGTACGATGGAATGTGTAGGAAATATCCAAGGATCACTGTGCATGTGCTGTAGCGGCAAAACGTTTGTTCATTTGTTGTTTCTTAATAATGTTAGTTTATACATATACAGCTGCTTGCAGTTAAGAAAACACCACAAGACAATGAGTATTCCAATTAAAAATATTGTTTTTTATAAAATATTTTCTCCCGTGAAACTGGGTCACAAATACACCTAAATACGTTTGAGAAGTACGTGGGAATGAAAGCCAGTTGAATGGTACCTGCGGGGTACCTTGTCATCAATGTAAGGTACAGTATCTTGAAATAAATCTAACTTTTAATTTCCATGGTTTTCAAAAGATTCACATCACAATTCACATTGACACTCCTCTTACAGGTGAAACTTCTTGAATTGTCATATTTTTGTAGTTATATGCAATGGACCTATTTATTTAACAGTGAGACATCTAGAAACCTGGATGGCACTCTACTAATAAAAAGTCACAGCCAGCAAGTAATGCATTAACTGCATTGACTGGAAATGCCAAATGGCAATCCGGCTAACTTTTATTAGGGAGCTAAGCTTTCGTGACTTTCCCTTAGAATGTCAGTGTAAAGTTCTCCCATTGTCCATAATGTCATTAGATTTAATGAGACATTCTCAAACAGGTAGTGGAAACCAGCGCATCTAGCTGCACGAGGCATAGTAGCAATGAGTGAAAGGACAGGTGGATTAACATTTTGCAATGTGAGTCTGAGTAATCAGCGCTCACATTATGTTTGAAACAAACACATATACACACACACACAGAATATATTGGCATTTTTAGACACTAGACATCACATGCTGCTATTGTGCTATAATGAGTATGATTAAACTCTATATATAAACTCTATAATGAGTATGATAGAACTACTGTATCTCTAAGCAAGATTCACACAAACAATGCAAACATTTGGCCCTACTGTATCTTGCCACAAGTGTCTTTGCACTTGCGCCCATCTGAATGTCCGTGGGTGTGTTGGTCTAACAATGAGGTGTGGTCAGGCACTTCGCTGGTGCATCTTGAGACAGTGGAAAATGAATGCGCGAATTTACCAACAAATATCTAGTCTAGAATTCAATGGTGCAGTATTTCACTGTTTTTTTTAATGATGCATTATCAAGATAGGAAATAGGGGTGGCCATTCAAACATAAAGATCTAGCTATGCTTAAATGTCAACACAGACCCATCGGTAACTTTGACCAAGCTAACTTTGTAGCATCTTCATGCCCGGGGGTTTAATTTTATTACTTTTGTGCATGAAACACCCCAGTACCCTGGAAACCTGTCTCTTGAGACTATGGGTGAGAGATACCAACAGATACCCCTCTCATTCTATTTGTATGGGCAGTACAGTATATTACTAGTAGCTTCAAAGCATAACTTTACACCTTCTCGTGATCATTAGGGAGCAATTTTACTTTTGCAGATTTTATAATTGTACAAATGCTGACCTTTAAAATTGATTTGAGCTGGCAAATGTTTTCTACAGTAGCAAACAAACCAGCAATATACTGTACATTTAGTACATGCAAATATATACTGCAAGGTACAGGTTTAGGTGGGCACAAGCATAAATAGATTTGGATGATACTATATCTACTATTTTTTATATTAAATATCAACCAGTTTTGGTACGGAACACTTAACAGCTCAGGTGTCGATCTATTATTAAAACTATACTGTCTGTCTTCTAGTTCTACTCTGTGGGAGAGATCTGACACCACAGGTGGAACTCTGGTATCCTGTTTTGACATATATTTTTACTTGTTTTGTAAGATTCAGCTGACACTCTAATCCAAAGATTTATAGGTTGACAGCAACAGCAGAATTGCCAGAATCATAGTACAAGTAACCAAACACCAAATGTACGTGTGTTGGTCCTGCAGTGTTGTACAGTACGTGCATTGAATGATCATCTAATGTAAAGTGAAGTGCTTTAAAGCATATCATATTATGATTGCAGAAATAGGGCAAACTTTAGCACTTGGTAAACTTGCACAACTGACTCATTAGGAACTCCTAATAGATTCAATAGATTCAAAACGACAAGGTGAAATACTGTACTTTTGTTATCAGTTGGTAATGCATATATGTATGCAGAAACACACACGGCCTCACACGCACACACACACACACACACACACACACACACACACACACACACACATTACCCAGGGAACCAATACACATCTAATCCATCTCCTCAGAACAAGCATGACTGTGCACACAAGCAATCGTTACTTGGAACAATTACAAAACATTAGAATGTATATAGTAGAACCTCATCAGAGATTGGGTGTAGGTTGCTGCCAGTGAGATTGTGTTCACGGTTCCTGTGGGCTACAGCAGCTGTATTACAGTGTTCTGGCTTGTCTATTGTGCCATTTCAATTTGACTGACAGGTGTGTCATAGCCAGAGACGCATTGGGCAGACTCCCAAACGTGGCTGTTGCCATTTCTGTCACTGGTTGGTTTGAAGCTGTCTACATGGATTGTCTGGCCAACATGGCCAACATAGTGAGTCTGAGACATGGTACATCACTGGACCTGGCTTTTCTTCGAGCTGCCGGGGCTCCCAACATGCTTTGTATCGCAGCAGTGTTCCTCTCAGGTTGTGCGTTGCTCACAAGATGCTTTCAAAGGATTTGCTTTTAAGTGTGGATGTGCAGACTTTGTTCTAGTGCTAAAGCTGCTGTACTGTAGGTACAGTAGGATCTGAGATTTTCCATGAGCGCAATAGCTAAAAATAATGGAAATAGTACGATTTTGAAGATAAATCTTCTAAAAACTCACCCCTTCTTCCTCTGCTTTCTCCCTCTGGAGCCCGTTGGTCTGCCATTTGGTCTGCTGTGTGCACATATTCATGTGATTGACAGGGACGGTAGATGCTACAGTCCAATAAGGTAAAAGAGGCCCTGATTGGTCAGAAATCTTTCAGGGCACCGTCAAAGATCTTATAGAGGGGGGGGCTATCAACCAGAGCAGCTGTCGCATTTCACTCACTGATAGCTGACGGATATCTAGGACATGTCTAAGATATTGCACTCAAATTATAGCTCTAAAATCCTATCTACAGTATACGCTACAGAACCAAAACAACTACTTTAAAACGTTTATAATATGAATGTAAAAAATATTACAATCTACAAGATCAATTGCTGTATTTATTTAGTCATATGTAAAATACTGAAAGGATATGCACATTTCTTCAATGATCAGGTATAAAGAATGAAGAGCAAATCATTGCTCTGTGGAAATGAGAAAATAAAATTACAAATACCTATAGACCTTTGAGAGCAGGTTTAGTGAAAGATGCAATTCTCTGCCACACGTTGTCACACTTAAGGCTCTCAATTTAGTAGGTGACTGTTTGAACTCTTCCGGTATGTGGTAATTCCATCAACTGCACAAGGTAGGCAATGGAACAAGATAGATGTGAGTGAGGGATCATTTAAGATTAAATTTTGAGTACCCCAAAATACATTATTATCTGAACTCAGTTTTAATATCCTGAGAATAACGAATCTACTACTAAAATTAAAATAGCCATATAGTACAGTGTAACCTATATAATTAAGAATACATTATAAAGACAGTAAACATGCATGCAACATCCACAAGAGAGTGAGATGTATAATGCAGACACACCACTTTTGTAGTGAATGAGCTCAGGGTATTCGATTTAGCTAGTTACGTTGTCCTCCTGCCATAGAAGTGGCAGATACCCGTGAAAATCTGGCCCCCACTGGTCAATTGCGCACTCCCACACTGACCTCTCTATAGCCAGGAGCTCTATTCGCTGTAAAGCCGATTCATTAAAATCTGCTGTTAGTATAAGGACACACAGGCGATGCATAAATGGACCGCAGCCAATTATGTGATTCCCTGCCAGTTAGCAAAAGATTTGGACATTAAGTATCTCTAAGGAGTTAGCGATTGATCACAAACTGGTATGCACTTTGTAAGCTTGGGAAATGTGTCCTTTCTTATCTATATGCAAATATGGATATATTCATAATAACCTTTCTCTTCTGTCTCATTAATTTAACTAATCAAATAAATCTGTCTGAAATTACTTGAAATGGTGTGACTCACACATGGCAAAGAACACCCATAGTGTCACCTTTCAAGTGACATTAGCAATTCAAAGGCAGTGTTTATATTGTTGGGACAATATCTGTCCCCAGGGAATGGAGCAATGCCTAGTGTGTTAACATGTGGATCTTCAGTATGACAGTAATAACATGGCATTATGAAACTCATCCTACTCCCAAGTCTCACTATGGTGACTCTCTCTTCCATTTAGTTCCTGTCAGCCTGTATTATCCTCGACAAGAAAGCAGCAATGTCATCAAAATATCAAAATAATGTTTAAAACTGTTTAGAGTCCGACCGATGGCAGAGAACTCCCAACTGTGATTCATAATTTCCGTTTACATTTATGAAGGCATAAGGCAAGGTGGGAATAAAGGAATGAGTGAAAGCTTTGTTAAACTTTGGCCTTTTCTAGCCAGCTGTTCTGGGATTTCACTATGGAGTGAGTTAAACAAGACAGACCTTATGAACTCGTGTTGGCCTCCAGAGGCTTTGAACCCTATAGAAATAAATACATTCTGTGGCACCCCATATGGCAGGGGGTGGAAGTCAAGGCAGGGAGGTTGGGTTTACGGGTTTTATTCAGAGGTTTAAGACCCTTGGTGGTGCTTTATATGCATTCATCCACCTTCCTAGGGGGTGTTGCCAGGCCAGGGTCACTGCCATACACACAGACATGGAAAACAGAATCAGTCATGGGGAGCAGTGAAAACACAACCAGTCCAGGTTCCTAATGTCGAGATAGATGTCTTTGCTATCGCCCTCCACATACTTCTGTACGGTGTACAGACGGGACAGGATGTGGTCTGGATGTTGGGCTCCCAGCTTGGAAGGTTGTGGGTTTGAACCCCAGTGTTGACCTACCTGTAAGTATCCTTGAGCAAGATGCTGAACCCCACAACTGCTCCCGGTGGTTGGTCGCACTTTGCGTGGCCGCAATCACCATCGGCGCATGGCTGGGTGAATGTGAGGCAAAATACTGTAAAGAGCTACAGTATACAGTATATGCAGTCTATTTTACCATTTGTTTGAGAGAGTAGCCTTCTTACCTTGCTCTCCCCTGATCATCTCTTCTGTCGACTCTTGATCTGCTGTCCCCGGAGGAGACTGATTAGCCAATGAGCCACAGCTGGCTGGTGATCCTCCAGCGACCGAGGCACCTGGCGGGGGATATAACGCCCTTCCTATGCCTGGTCGAACCCCACAGTTCCTCCAGGACACCACAATTCCCACCTCTGATTTTTGCTTATTGTTGACTGCTGTAGCCTCTCCTACCCAATCACATACTGCATGCAGATATGGATCTGTCCCTTGGTTGCATTTAGTAGAACATCACTATATGTCTACGTGAAGAAACAAGCTTATTGATAAACCTTTTATCTGCAGTCATTTAAGCAATTCATCAGGTTAATTCAGGAATCAGTTGCCTTTAGTTCCTGGTTAACCCTCTTAACACCTCTATAGTAGCTATGTTTTCATACAGAGAATATGCTGATGGTATCATCTTACATGATGGAACAGCCCCACGTACAGTACAGTACATTACATGTTTACATACTGTACAGCCTTCTATTGCTGGGGAGAGTATTAGAAGCGTTGGAGTGAAACATAACAACTGACAATAACAACAAGAACAACATTGTTACATGCCTGGAACGTGTCACAATTGAATAAAACAATACTCTCATTTAAATTCACAGTAACTGCATTACGTGCGTTTGTTCACACCTACAAAACACACACAACACATGGACGCAAGCATGTAGACACACATGAACACATTGCACAAGGAGAGACACATTATCGTAGCTGATCAATGTAATGTGAATTAGCCATCATTGTATGATCGTTCTGATGGGTCAGGCTTTTGTCCAAGTGTGAGCAGTACATTACCCTCTCAACGGTGACTAACACTGGCTGATAGCCGTGAGGCACAGAAAAAGACATCTGCTGTGAAACACATGCGAAACGCGTATGCCCATTTCATACGTTTCTTTGCTGTTTGCTTTTTAATAGACTATTTCTTGTTAAATACTATTGTAAAAGCCTTACTTTCAAACCCACCTCAAATACTAAATAAAATAATAAATACAATAGCATCTCTGACAACACATTGTCTATTCAGAAAACATAGCTGGGAGACAAAAACTAATATTGTTTCCATGTCAGCCACCGGAAATGCTATGGACACACCCAGTCATTTAGGAGCATTATGTTAACATATCTAGCCAGGCCACTGTGATAGTAAAACTATTATAAAACACTATCTAAGACAAGAGGCAAGATTGCATACAGTGTGTTACAGTATGCATCTATGACAGCTCCAACTGTGCATTGGGGATGGAGAAAATTGTAGGAACTTGAAAACCTGTTATACATACAATTGCATTCACAGTATGTGTTTCACAAACAATCTCAAGCACAGTGGGCCCCAAACAAGGAGAAGTGCAGAGTCCACAGCTGATCTCACCAGACCCTTAATCCATATTGCAATTCTGTTGCCACAAACTGTGAGCCACAAGAACGGTATGGCTCAAAAACCTCTAGATGAAATTCTGTATATTGATTGATTTCTAAGACCATACATTTTTGTATCAACTACATCAGTTGAGTTTTTAGTTTTTCTCTTAAAAAACGTAACATGCTAGCAAAAAATATAGGAACAGTTTATGAGGATGTCCATTGGAGTGTACAGAGTTGACATGACTCAACTCCGTAAGTAATATAATATTAATAATGCCAAATGGCATTATACCTTACCAGGGACGGTTTGGTTTGTTCCTTAGGGCGATTGGGTGACTCACCACCAAAGGGAGAAAGAGAGAGGAGGGAATTTCAAACTTACCAAAGTGTAATAATAATAATAATAATAATAATAATAATAATAATAATGGTGGTGAGTTGGGTCAAGGGGTGGGGGAAGACTCTGGACAGACCTGGTAAGCCCAAACGGGTAGTGCGGGTGAAC
>JAODTR010043903.1:0-19263 GCA_025399935.1 Amblyopsis rosae | reverse complement strand
TATATATATATGCGCTATGTAAGATGTCCTTGAGTGTTTAGAAAGGCATCCAAGAGAATTTGTATTAGACATATTCATTCATATTCATTCATTCATATATATATATATATATATATGTGTGTGTGTGTGTGTGTGCATGCTTGGTGGTGTTTATGTGGGTAATAACACTTACCACACCACCCTGCTTGACACAATAACCACATCGCAACACACCTGGCTTGTCAACCTTCTTTTCCTTCGGCTCTGCCTCTTCAGCATCATTCTGCATATTATCAGCAAAATAATAACAATAAAAATGTACTATAATTAGTAATAGTATTAATACTACTCCTGAGCCAAGTAATGTAGCAACAAAAAGCATTTTTGTTGTTGCGGTTGTTAAAATGTTAGGAGGCCGCAACCTTAACTTAATCAATCTGGTTGATTTAAATGACATACACGCCTCTAATCATTTTTGAGTACTTCTGCATAATTTACACAATATTTACAGACTGAGTGAGTGACTTTAAACATACAGTGTAGGGCAAACAGGTTTGACAACTAGTGCTTTATAGTACGTTAGATAACAGTAAGCTGAAATTCAACACTACAGCATAGTAACCAATTTAGTTAAAGCATTCCCTGGACCTGGTACCTGGATGGGAGTGTTGACCACTACTCCCCCAATGATCTCGGTTTTGTATGCCTGCTGTCTCCGCCCTGCCACCTGCGTGTTGCTGATCACTGTGCTCACATCTGACTTGGGAGCCACTTGGCCTGTTTTAGGAACCTATTGGAAGAGCCAGAGGAAGGATATATGTACTGAAGCAGTGGTGCTCTCACTACTACTCTGGAGTAGGTTCTAATTTACATTGATTGAACTGCAGGACTCCTTTAACCAATTGTTTTGAATTATTTATCAGTCAATTACAACAACAACAACCTACAGTATTTCGGTCATTAAAAGCATACCTGCGCGGTAAGCAAACCCTTTTATAGCTACACTGATCCATTTGTGGGTTAGAAACATAGTACCTATTTGGTTTTGTAACCCTGAGGCCGCAAGTGTGGCTGGAACAGCAACATGTTTTTAATGAGTTTGTGGTATGCCTGCATACAATTGGAGCAAGCTACCATCAATATTTCCATCTGTCATCTCCATCTGTCTCTCTACTGTATGTCAGTGCACTTTAGCCTAGAAGACTACAAAATGGTCTCATTGACCAATTAAGGGTGTGTGCCCTGCATGCCACTTAAGTCTAGCATTTCTATAGTGGTCTGTAGAGAATGACTCAAAACAAGGTAAAACTCAATGTGTATTTTGTAAGAGATTAACAAAAAAAGATAATAATAATAATCGCAGAAGATGAATGATGAATTGCAGATTTCACCATAGTGCATAATCTGCAGCATACTTTAACACAGCAATGCTGTTTTGAATGTTGATTATGCCATCTACATTCAGTGGAGGCCTCACACTGGTCCACAGAGCAGTGAAGGCTCCCAGCACGTTGAAATAGGGGAAGTGAAAGAGCGGTTGCAACGTTGCTTCCTGTGTCAGCACACAGGTGAGGGAAAACGCAACACGCCGCGTGAGAGACATCTGTGTACACCAAGACGTCACCATGCACACTAAAATAAACACACACTGTGGGAATATGTGTCCAGCCCATATAACGCTGAGAGGCCACTTTCATCGCACAGTCATCACAGAACACACAATCATCACAGAACAAGACAAATGTTCAGCACGGGCTGATGTGAATGTGCTATATCACTCAACTCATTCATAATTTCCTGCTCTGGGTGTGAAGGATGAGGTTTGTCAGTATCTTGCGTTTGTAATGCACGGGTAGTTTTCTCGTGGTTTCTGGCTAAACAAGCCTCACTGGCAGGCAGGTTTTACATCATTAATAAATACACACTTATTAATATAGGGTACCTTATGACTGAGGAATTGTGTTGGTCATTTGCCATGCACAACATCCGGTAACAAGTTTCACTATTATATTTGATTATGTTATATTACTCATGTATCAAGTCATCTTCCTTCCTTCCTGTCGACATAGCTTGACACTTCACCTTATTATTCAAATTACTACATTTCCAATGCAGCATCTCCAGGTTCCAATGACCAGCTTTTAAAGACAATGCGTTGAGTCAAATTGTCTAGAAATCACGCGCACGCGTGTGTGTGTGTGCGTGTGCACGTGCGTGTGCGCGTGCGTGCTCAACTCACAGTGATCTTGCTGGCTTTGTTCAGAGAAGCAACCCACTCCTTCATATCTGTGGCATCATTGGCTTGAACGAAGTATTGCCGTGAAACTGCATTGATGACTAGAGAAATGAATGACATCACTGTCAATGCAAACTGCATTGATGACTAGAGAAATTAAGGACATCACTGTCAATGCAATGCTCAATGACACAAGAAAAAAACTAAAATAAAGAAAGAAAAACACAAACTTACCGAAGCAGAACTGGGTTTTGGGCTTTTGTTTCAATGTAGCTTCACTCACCTGTCAAGAGAAGAGAAGAGAGGAGAGGAGAAGAGTCTGGTGTGATTCAGTGTCTATACCAAGCTATAAACTTTCTACACAAATTGTGTCTGGATAAGATAATAACATAAAAATATAGCCCAGTGACATAACATGAAGCCTGTGGTTGTTATCTCTGTTAGCTCAGCACACTGACATCTGGACAGCTTCAAAATGTCTGCCTCTACACAGCACAGCACAGCAGACATCAGATATACCCGCCCAGATAACAGCTGGATAAGTACTGTATGTGCTAATATGCATACTATCCTATCTTGTGGTTACGACAGCATTGCAAATAACTGTTCTTTAAATGAAGAGTCTTGTAGCCCAACTGGGGAAAATAAAACATGCAAAGCAGATACCATGGTTTACCTTGCTGATGTATGTCAGCTTCAGGCTGCCAACGAAGCTGGCCCCACTAGGTAAGTTCTACATACAAATACAAACACACCCAGTCACCACTGGCTCAGAGTCCAAGGTTATACGACTGTATTGATCCATTTCACTTGCTTTAAATCTGCACCAGCCATTCCCAACCAATGCGAGCAGCTCAAAAGGGAAATAACACTGATGTAAATTGAATTAACATAATTTGTAATATTTTTTTTTTTAAACACTATGCCAAAAAAAAACAACAAAACATAAGTAAGTTATAAATAGGTAATTCCGTCAGCCATTGTTATTATTATTCAATTATCAATAATAATATCCCTATTCACCAACAGTATCAGTATTCTTTGTCTGAGAAAACATTAATGTAGTAGTAATAATCTTTAAGATTTAATCATAATCAACAATAATCATAATAACTATTAATTAGACCCATACTGGTTTTGTTGGGTGAGGGCTACTACAGTCAGATAAAACGAGTGTTTTTCTGTGCTGTGTGTGTGTGCATTTGGCACCTGAGGGTTGTCCATATACCACAGCAAGACATTTCCCGTGGTGTCAAGAATGAAATATCTCCTCCCAAATCGACTGCTGTTCTCCTTCTCCTCTATATCCAAGAAGCCACACACGCGGTTCAGCCTGTCCAGGTACGGCATGCTGGAGCGCTTTAGTGCATGTCACTGGGAAAGGGAAGGCCAGAGACACTCAGAGCTGTAAGGCTACTGACGCAGAGAGGAAGTGACACAGAGGCATGAGTAAAGAGAGACAGCATATCGTATGTGCATTTCACGCCCAGTCCCAGCAGAAAATACATACACTCACACATGGACACCTCCGCAACAGCCATTCACACAAACACATTCAAAATGAAATACACACAAACACATATAGTCAGCACAAGTCAGAGAGGGAGGGAGAAAGAGTGATGAGGAGAGGGAGAGAGAGAGAGAGAGAGAGAGAGAGAGAGAGAGAGAGAGAGAGAGAGAGAGAGAGAGAGATACAGACAAGCCAACTCACACTCAGCAGTTTTCCATGTGACGTGATTGAGGCAGAAGAGCTAACCCTCGAAGCCTGAGGCTCCACCACATCCAGAAATTACAGAGTGCGCTCAAGATCTGCACGCACGCACATTTCAACTGGCACAGGGAAAGACAGAGCAGGGAGGGAGGAATGGTACGGCAGTCGTCATCGGTGGAATCAGACAGATGCGCTCACTTTGATACCGTGCATGTGAATCACAGTTTGATTTTCCACTGACAAAGTGAGATGCATGCTGCACATGGTGTGCAGATAACACGATGAGTTACTGTAAATTTGAGTTTAAACGTAACCCACACTGTAACCCTAACGCTGTACCGCCCATTTGAGATGAGCACATTTATTTTTCGTTCCCGGCTCGTGCATTGCAAACTCTAGATACTAAAAGCGACCTTTCTGCCACATGTTGTATGGAGCGAGTCGAGACACACAGAATAGGACTTAACTGAGAGATTTATAGCTACACAACTGAGAGATTTATAGCTACACGTCAAAAGTCTCAAAGTACTTTGGTCAATATGATGTGGACCACAAGTCAGTTAACTACACCCATATGCCATAGCCACAAATATGACAGAATTTACGGTTTAAAATCAACAATAACTTGTCATTTTTTTCAATCAATCACTTTCAAAACTGTGTATGTGTGTGTGTGTGTGTGTGTGTGTGTGTGTGCGTGCGTGCGTGCGTGTGTGTGGGCACGAGTGAGTGAGTGGGCTGTCATATTAAAATAGAGAAATCAGAATAAGAATACAGTATAAAAGCAGTCTTTCAACATTGAGTCTGTCAAAAATAGAATTAGCAATCACACATAGTATGTTACAGCTGCAATTCAGAGTGTTGGTCATAGCTGTTGACTTGTTTATTCTGAGGATGATATAAGCTCGTACAGGCTCTCTGTCATTTGTATTGGTTGCAGTAGGTGCCATAGGCCTCGCTCTCTATAACACATGGGCGCGCGCGCGCAAACACACGCACACACACACACACACACAGGCGACATGCGCACAAATCATTTTGGGTATATTTAAACATCTGGTTTAACCATAATTAGATATTAGGCTATATAAAACAAAATAAGTATTATTAATATAACGGATAATGTGTCAGTATATTTGGGCAAGTATCTATTCCTTATTACCGTAGGATCAGACGTTCTCCAGGACCACCAGTGGCTACTTCTTAAGAATACAAGTTAATTAGGCTATTACTATACTACTAGTCTACTACTAGTCAAGTGACGCAGGTGTCACTTGACTATGTACAGTACACGCTATGAAAGTAATAACCACGTAAGTAAGGGGAGTGCAGAATGACCACGATAGATCTGCCACACCTATTTGCTTGCACACACACACACACACATACACACACAAATACACAACCTAGTAGATGCATACACGTATAAACGCGCTCAGACACACACACACACACACACACACACACACACACGCACGCACATCAGGCTGTTACCGACTTACCCGCTGCTGAAAGTTTGTTGTGCGCCACAGCCAGCGCCCGAAGTTACGAAGATGACAGCAGTAATGCGCTGACTACTTTAAGGCATGGCACATTCCATTTTTTATAAACGTTAATACACAACCGATTGAGACACAAAGATAACATATCCTGTGCAATCTGCACGCGTGATTGTAATAGCGAATGTCCTCTTTTTTTCCGGGTTTGACTGTTCGCTATTACAATAAACCGGCCCCGGATGTGATCCGTCCTCCTCAATTCTGCATGGGTCCTCCTCTTTTAGTTCAACTGTCAAATAAGCGGAACTCTATAGAGACCCTCTTTTAGGCTATATGTCTCGTTGACCAGTTGATTCTGGCTATTCTGAGCTGTGGCCTGTGACTGTGTGTGATTATTACAGACAAATAAAGGTGACATAGGCCTACATACAAAAGAAAGAATAGGCTATAAAATAAGGGACTGAGTGGTTGCATAACATATATTTTTTATTTATTTAGACCCACTGTCTCACACCGATGCCCATGTTTCAGACTAATTTCACTTTATGCTATGTATCTGTCTGAATTATCTTTCTTAGTTTTCAATATGGAGACTGTAGTCGAAGGTGTCATATAAAGTGGACAAACGCAGATAAGTCAAATTAGTCTTAACTACGTCACATGTAGGTTGATCTGAGGATGTAGACTACACAGATTGTGTGGTAGGTCTAGCTATACAGCTATGCAATTATACAGAACACTGTGTAGCCTATGTATATAGGAGAGTGCTGATCGTGTAGGCTTGTACAAGGTCCCTCGTAAGAGGAAGTGGTTCTGCCTGGGCTGTGGCACAGTTCTGTGACTTCATATCCTGTGGCGACTGCTAATGACACTGAAGTCACACATAGGCCAACTTAAGAAAATCTTTCAATTGGGTACATAGTCAGACAGCCACAGATAAGTTATTTATGAAGATGACATGATGCAGTCACACTGATTGATTTGATAAGATAATGCTACAACTTGAGGTGTTGCAGTAGCAACGGTTAAATTATGGTGTTCTTTACAGATATTCTTTCCACTGGCTGTCAATTAGGGTTATAGAGTTTATGTTAGCAACTACAATCGACTACTTCACATTATTTCAAACAAACGGGAAAAAAACTACCAATAAAGGTGCAATAGTATCTTTATTCAGACAAACTGGAGGCTCAACATACTGTAAGTGCATCTGAGGGCCACACGCAGCACCAGGGCTCCTAGCGTCAGGATGCAGCTGGAGGCCAGGGGCCCTGCAGTGTTACGCTGCTCTCCGTGGCTGTGGCCCCTGTGGGGTCCATTACAGTCATCCCCAAAACAACACTCCATCTTGGCTCCAGAGTTTACACCATTGGCCTTGTCACAGAAGGCCTTGTAGGTGCAGGACTTCATCACTGTGTCTGGAACGCACAGACAGAATGTTACAGAAGGGGGCTTTTTTTAACATTCGTGCCATTTGGCATCTCTTCTGTGACTTTTCGAAGTCCCCACCCCTTTAAAGGCACACAGAGCTCTGTGGTTAGTTTGAACTGCTGGGTTCACATCTAGTAACCGCAAATAATGAAAGCACACAAGAGAGAGATTCTACTGGCTAGTGCTGGAATATTGCCCAGAACCTTAAACATTTCAATAATAAATATTATGGTATTTCTTTTATAACCATCAACTGTCGGGAAGAGACAGATTTGCATCATTTGTTGAATCCAGTAGGGTGGATGTCAGAGTTATGCTGACATCTAGTGACAGCATAGAGAATATGTTAATTTAATTACAGATCAGTGTTTTGTCCTGTTCTGCTTATCAGTCTGTGTGTACGTGTGTGTGTGCGTGTATACAGTACTCACTTGGCCCTGTGATCGTGGAGCAGGCATCTGCATACTGAGGGAAGGAGGCGGAGCCTTGTCTGTTACACTCGTCGTCATTGGACGCGACACACGTGTGACATTTAAGGGTGTGACCTTCACACGCGAGACAGGAGAGAGTGCCTGATTTGAGATTAATCAGGTCGCATGTTCACAACATGGTGCAAGCATAAACACAATTGTCTTTCAAGTGCCAAATACTTGTATCCACACCCTGTACCTTGCACATTAACAGATGCTAATAGTGACCTGTTTTCAGGGCCATTATTAAACTGTAGCTCTCAGATACAATCACAGCTGTTTAATGTTAAAGTAATCATGATACAAGCCATGATGTATAGGCTCCATGGCTTACATTTTACAGCTGTCTGGAAATTGCAAAAGGACATATTTATTGCAGCCGTGACTGGCTGAGATTAAGAATTAATTGCTCCAGTCTGCTCAGAGATTGAACTGAAATATATTATTTAAAAAACAAAAATGAGAATCCTTCAGCATATAGCATATTGTTAAAATCAATAATCTATCAGAACATTAATAAAACATTTCTATTTAAGAATATTTTCAGATAGTATATTACATATATTCTTGACACTCATGTGCTACTGTCACTAGATTTATTTAAACTACTTGGCCAATTGCATGTTTTTAAGCCAATTGCATGTCTTTAATGGAGCTATACTCCTAATCAATATGCTTCCTCACGCCCACAATAGAGGTTGCATATACTTACTCTTGCAGGCCAGAGATAGGACTAGCAGAAGGGCTAGGGTGGTCTTCATGGCTGGTCGATGGGTCTCTGGGTTTGTGACGGAAGAGTGGATGAACTGAGAGAATGTAGACAGAGGAGACAATCGAGATGGGCAGTTGATTTAGGTAGGAGGAGTTGTCTGTGGGCATTATGGTTTTATCTCTGTAATCTCTATCAATGCTGCACAGCCAGCAACCCATGTGCTAATGCACTTATAACCAAGCTATACACCATTAGCCCAATGTTGTGAATAGAGTTCACGATAAAGTACATTAGTTTGTCAAGAATATTGTTAGTTTCCATTTCAGAGCGTTTCAGGCTACTGAGTGCAGTTGATTGTGTAATGTATTTTGTATGGCTTTATTAATCCTGAAGCTTCTGACAAACTCAAGGTCATCGCGGTGATGGCATGTCACATGCTGAGACAAATGTAGGTTTACCGTGTGATATGAGTCAGACTGCATGTTTGAGAATTCACTGACACTGGTAGTACAGTAACTCAAATAAAATACAAAATTTAATAAAACTGCAACACAAATAACTTTACTAATAGAACAAATGTGCTTATTAAAATTAAAACATTTTGTAAACACATAGGTGCAAATAAAGTTACTACTGTATATGGAACTACAGTTCAATAAGGGATCACTGAAATGCAAAACAATTAAAGCAATATTTTCAGAAACAAACTAAATAAACTTTTTGAGATTATTTTTAGAATGGCACAGGAACATTGGAATGGCAGGTTTGGCTGTGTAATTTATAAATATGGCATTCACACTAACCTCAATAAACACATACATACAATAATAATATCAGTTTGCTTAAATTAGCCAGTGTTGTAATTATATTTAATAATTTAGTAAGCAAGCAGCTAGCAAAAATATATTTTATTTATCTTCAGAATAATCCTTGCCAAAAAACACACACATTTATACAATTTCCTCACCATCTCAAAGAATAATGAATAATCTATAGTAGAAGCAATAGCTGATAGATCAGTGGACTCAGTTTTGAAGTAAACAACCATTCCTGTGTCGACAAAAACGCAGGCAACCTGCATGATGAGGGAAATGAAGCAGTAGGTGATATATATGGTTCCGATGAATGTATAGCAGTCTCCATTCACCCAAAATCTGATCATGTTTTCCAGAATTTTATTTGTATTTACATATATAGTATGTGAACCCCACAGAACATCTGACAAACTGACATGTCAAGACAGACCATTTCTCACACTGAACCTAGGTAAAGCTAAAGAGTTGTTTAAATAATCACAGCTAATTTGTGTTGACAGGGTGAATCCCAACATCGGACACTGCTAACCGCTTTAAGAAAGTGCAACCTGCTCAATATAATATTTGTCTTGTGAGTGGTCTAGATTTAGTCTTGTGCAGAATTTGATCTTGCTCTAATCTTCCCAGAGAATAAATAACTTAAACAATCAAGGCCTCAGAGGTTAATTTGTTTACTTGAATGCCACTAAACCCTTCCCTGTTACCCAGCTCTAGTGCAACTTGACCTCAACCCTGAACTTAAAACGTCTCAACCACACCTGAGCATCTCACTTTCAGAATACAATTATTATTTACATGTTAGAGAAAACATTGTTTTGTGGTGTGGTGTGAATATATATTGAATAAATACAAAACCTTTGAAAGCAAAGAAAGGGTTATTCAGAATCCACATAAGTTAATAATTAACAGGTTGTCGTCAATAACACAGTCTACTTAAGGATAAAGACACCCAATTGTGTTTTTAAGGATAAACAATACAAAACAACTATATACGGTATAACAAAGCTCAAGCATTAGTGTATTTAATATTCTGTTCAGATAAGAAGTAGTGAATTTGATCGGAATATAGCGGGTCATTTAAGACAACTGTATATGAGCCAATTGAAATTGCAGGATTGGTGCAGAAGCTGAGTGCTGCTGCTGCTAATTGGCTGAGATCATGCACAGGGTTGGGCTACAAGCCAGACTAGCAGGACAGGATTAGTACATTCATTTTCACTCAGTCTATTTTCCCCATCTTTGCAATCAGTTCATCACAAATCTTGGTGAGTTCCTCTATCTCCTGATTCTGGAAACAAAAGAAAACAGCACAAGATATGGAAATGTAGTTCAGAGAAAATGAAATGTATTTTTTAATGTAATCAGTTCACAATACAATACACATATACTTTACCTTTTGTTGCAGGGCTCCTTCCAGAGACTCATTCCTCATTTGTTCTTTCCTCAGGCTGGCTGTCAGCGCCATGTTCTCTGAGCTGGCCTTGCCTCGCACCTGGGCTATCTCCCCGTTAGCTCTGAAATGCAATGGACGATGAACAACAGAAAGAAAAGCAATCTCTTCAATCTACACATCAAAGCTAGTTTAAAACACATATACTGTATATACCAGGCTTAGAGTTTCCTTAAAAACCTACATGTCTAATTTCTCTTCAGCGTGGAGTTTTAGTGTTTGGTATCTCTGCTCCTCCTGTTTGACTCTGGACAGGTACTCCTGAGCACATTTCTTTAGCACCTCCTCATTCTGGGAGGGCAAAAGAACAAGCACAATTTTGAACATGTACACCCATACAGAAAGAAAGGCTATGGCAAACTACATTCTTCTATTTCCAGCATTTCCAATGATCCCAATCTTATGTAACACCTTATCCTCTTATGGGAATATCTCTGCTGAGAGACTTAATAGTACCAAACACCAATGCAACTTCTAGCCCCTTACCTTCTTAAAGCCCTCTAGTGTGCTCTTCATGTTTTCATAACGACGAAACATGTCTGAGAGAGAGCGCTCCACAGAGTTCAGGTCAGCAAGAGCAGCATCCTTCTCAATTGTCAATGCCTGCAAAGACTTCTGGGAACTCATGGCATTGCGCTGCTCATCCTCTGAGGGGAATGTAAAAGGATTATTCAGATATGTTTGTAAAATGTGTAGATGTTCATCAGCTGACAATGTTGTATGCATTTATTTGACTAAGAAACATAAATCAAAAGAATCAATTAAACACACAATGAAAAAGCTTCAATTAATATTTCACACACACACACACACACACACACACACACACAATTACTACTAATAATGATGACATGCTAAATACAGTATAGTATGGATAATGCTTTGTAATCATCATTCAGGTGGATGCATTCAGAAGCCTGACCCACTGGGATGATAGATGACACATGTATTTGAGTGGGGGAAGTTAACTGCATTAAACACAGAATATTAGAATATTAGTGCAACATCTCACCAATCATCTGGGCAATAGTCTTCTCATATTCCGCTACAATCTTTCTGTAAGGAGGGAAACATGGACATTATGATTATCAAATGGATGATGCTTAGCTAACAGTTGGACAGCTTTTCCTTTACCTCATCTCCATAACTTCCTGTCTGCTGTCTTCATACTTCCTCTTCCAGTCACTAGCTTCTGCCTCCTTAGTGATAATCTGGGAAAACAAGGCATCTGCGATGAGCAGAACACTTCTTACTACTTAGCTACTGTACACAAATAGCATCACATGCATTCTCCAAATGACACATGCACCCGAGCAGTAACGCCCTTCTTTAAGATAGGGGGTGTAACAGACCTCTTCCCTAATGAGGGTGAGCACTGCCTGCTTTTCTGTCTCACTGATGCAGATGGAGTCAAGAACCTGACTTCCTGTTTTCTGCAGATCACTTCCGCTCAACGTGCTGTTCTTCAGCTGACAGGGATCCTCATACTGTCAAATGTGGAAGAAATAATGAGACGTGTGGTGCTTATTTTGATATAGAGGCACAGTACATGCATACAATCAAGGAATATCCCCACTAATAGTCAGTGTAATAAAATACAACAATTCTTTATTGGTCATTGATTTCCTTATA
Source organism: Amblyopsis rosae (assembly GCA_025399935.1). NCBI lineage: Eukaryota > Metazoa > Chordata > Actinopteri > Percopsiformes > Amblyopsidae > Amblyopsis > Amblyopsis rosae. The sequence continues at coordinate 7,328 of JAODTR010043903.1, read as the reverse complement.
GTGACCTGTGTTCATTGGTTGCTTCAGCATCTGTATACAATCTAAACAAATGAGTCAAGGCATTTCTATTATATTATGTCAGTGTAGTGGTATCGGCAACATGTGCAACATCTGTGCTTGGGTGGCCCAGCAACTAGAACCTGCCTCTGGCCCAGTGCTGTGGTTCTCCATATGCTCACAAGGCAAAACACTGCATGCTAGGCTAATACTGTACTCCTGCCAGTGCACTAGCATTCTAAGTTGAGTTGGTGTCCTCATGTGTCTGTTGAAACTAAGCAGTAACTAAGTAGACTTAGGTTTTTCATTCACACACTCTCCCATATTGCACTTGTATCCCCTTCCTTTGAAGTTCCATTTCATCATCTCGTAGTGTTCTCTCTGTTGTCCCTCGTCATCTGTCACCTATTATAATTCTTGTCCTTTTGTTCATTGTTATTATTTTCAAACCTCTCATATAATCTTCTATCCCCTCCTCTTAAACCATATCACTCTCCAATCGCCCTTCCCTGGATTATCACAGTCACATTATAATCTCTGGAGTGATAATCCAAATCCTGCTGTCACCTAGAGAATGAGACAGCATACAGATAGGACCAATATCTTTTGACCTATTTTTATTGACACTATTATGACACTATTATGTTTTACCACACACATGTAAACGGTTCACGAATAAACTAATTTGGTATTACTACATTATAAACATACAATTACTGCCTGTCAATCTACCACGAATAAATGTGTCAATAGAATATTTACAGTGAGAAATTAAGAATATTGGAGTTCACAATGTCAAATGTCCTGCTCCTACAGTATATACCGTTTTAACAGTACTTCAGCTCCACCTAGTGGCTATTAGAGGGACCATTTACACTGTAGATAAGAATACTCTGACATTGACGTTTCGGGAAGAGGACACTGTGACTGCATAAGTAAATACAGAATACTGAAATCCGTTATTTACCACTGTGTTGGTACTGTATATAGTTGACAAACATTAAATGACACCACTAGCTGAATTGTGACTGAAATACTCACCACTGAGCAACAGTCTTCCTCCTCAGGTCTGGATGTCACATTACAATCTGGGCCTGGGAGAAACCAGCATATTTTAAAACGTTACATATGCTTGTCGTACTGTGATCATCCTTCAATCCAATGTGTTTGATACATGTTATGAGTGGATAAGACCAGCAGGTGGCAGCACAGTATTGATATTGTCAATATGCAATATTTACTAATGTGTCAATATGCAACCCTGCATGTGCCATTTGGTCACTGTACTGAGATGTAATCAGTCTCTCTCTCTCTCTCTCTCTCTCTCTCTCTCTCACACACACACACACACACGCACACACACACACACACACACACACAAACACAAACTAACAACTGTATCATACATTCACTTTTCATGGGAGTATTTCTGACGTAGGATTATTAACTGAGGATTTATTTGTGTGTGTGTGTTTGTGTGTGTTGAGCTTTCCATTGGTAAAACAAAGACAACCTTCTCTCTCTGCATCCAACACTGACTAACCTATGGTTGAGTGTTTGCCCAGAGAGAACAGTAAGCATGGTAACACAATCAGCTGTCTGGTTACAGTAGTCCTCAGGCCCAGGTCTCTGCTTGAGCAAAGGCTGAACAAGCAGTAGAGCACCTGTAGTCATGCATGAAGCGCACACTAGGCACAACCAGCCCTGGTACTCACTATTCAGGTTCTGGCTCTTATCTGGTTTGCCGCTGATAGCCAGCTTCTCCTCATCGGTAGCATGGCCCCCTTGATCTCCAAAGGGCTCGCCCTTCAGAAGCAAACACACACACTCATAGTTTTATATCTGTTTTACACCAGCCGGCTGCCAGGTGGAGTAAGGTTCATTTACAGAGCTGAGCATAAAACAGCATAAGTAACTACCTGAAGAAGTGAGATGCAATACTGAGTTAAACTAAACTATATACATCCAGCTGGTATTATCATTTGGAACAACAGACAGCAGTTTTATTTTATTTTGAACCAATAATAATTACAATATACAGATACCTTTCCATTGCTGTCGTGCTGCAGCGCTGGGGTCTGCTTTAGTTTACAGGAGTTCCTGGTTAGAAGAAACAACAGGGCAACATTATTGTTATTATGTAGCGTTTGTGTATATGCGGGCATGTACTGCACAGTGGATGTGTGCAAGCTGTGTGCGTATCACGGTGGGAAAGCAGCTCAAACCTCCCAGCTGCCTCCTGCCCTAGCCTGTATGAGCTCAAAGGACGTTACGCAGGTGAATGGAGCAGGCTGCTGCTCAAGCTCAGATCACAGCCAACACAAGCTCACACACTCAGTACTTACAACAGAGCACAGAGGAAATGGACTTGCTCTGCAGTCCTGGGCCACAGGGCGGTGCGGTTAAGATTAAGGGCAGACACAGGGGAGGTTAAACATAGGACGGAGGGCCAAGGCTATTATAGTTTAGCTTGAAATGTACTACTGCCAATACAGTCATTGTTACTAGTCTGTCTGTGTTTTGTACCCCTAAGTAACTACAACTACAACATACGTAAACATCAAGTTCTAAATAGTTACAAAGCAGTCAGAATAACTCAACTATAATAACTGGTTAGGCATGAATGGCTGGAATAGGAAACCTATCATATTACGTGGTAGAACTGAAACTTGCCAGTGCTGAGAGAATAGTGATGGCTAAACACTATTCGGTTTAACATGGTGTGTTCAGTTCTTTTGATGTGACTATGTTGATATGCAGCCTGTTGCTTCCTAAAAGGGCAATACCCAATTAAATGTTGAGCTACATTAGACAGGCTTGCAGGTAACTGGACAAAATGGTTGTCCTGCAGGCCAGGAGAACTGTTATTAACTGTATATTAGCGTGACAAATGAGCACAGCAGGAAGTATATCCTTAATATGCTACTACTCACGTAACAACTGAGCAGTCTGTCTTCCCCTCCATGTTACATGGCAGGGTGGGCTGCATGTTGCCGTTGAGCAAGTCGGCGTTCACACAAAGGTCATGTCTTTGGTTCAGGTTGGAGTCAGAGGTCACTGGAGCCTCGTCGTCCACTTCTAAAGGGTCTGGTCTGCTCAGGGGGCAGGGGATGGACAGAGATGGGGGTCTGAGATGCAGGGGCAGGGGGGTGGAGGCTGGCAGTCCCTCTCCAGGACTGGGTTTGTTGCTCAGGGTCACATTGAGGTTGTTGTCCAAAGCAAAGTAGCTACTGTTGAGGGAAGGGCTAGTGAAGTTGTTTATGGTATCAACCTCTTGGGATAAGACAGGACAGACATCCTCATTGGAGTTCTTGTCCTGGCATGGACGTGACAACAACGGTCCATTACTTCTGGCAAGAGCTATGAAATGAGAGAAAAAAAAAGATAAAAAAACACATAAGACATAATATACTTATGACAGATGATGGTTTTAACAGTTGCTCAGGCGTTTCACCTTGATGGATTGGCCCTTCCCTTCTGTTACAGCTATCAGAATGGTTTCTGGCTTCCGTTCAGAGCCCTTATAGTTGCTCACATCCTGTGTCCTTCCTTACACATTGTGTTAGCAGCTAGCTAACTAGCCAACCCAGCAGTAAGCTGCTCTCTGTTGAGTCACACAGCTACTGGTACACAAGACTCTCTGCTGCTGAGAAATACTCCCACACAACCACAAAACCCCAAATCATTCTCATCTCATTTTAGTTGTTAATTACTTTTCTTTCTTTCTTTCTTTCTTTCTTTCTTTCTTTCATATACAGTCTGAAGTAATTATGGTTTCACCCCGGATGAGCAAGTAGCTGACAGTTTATGATAGAGGGTTTTATTGCATATTTAAATTCATGCAAGCTTTTGTTAAATCGAATCATAACACACACACACACACACACACACGCGCACACACACGCACGCGCACGTCCGCACACACACACACAAACACCCACCCTAAGGGGACCAGGAATAGAAGCAGAAGAGCCACACCCTGCCTTACATGCGCCACCATATGGCCTAGCAACCAAAACAACACTAGGAGCTATTAAATACCCAAAGAAAGGAAACAAGTAAAAAGAGGAAATTGAGATAAAGGAATAAAACACACTGACAAATAACTAGAAAGACACGCTGGAGTCTAGTATTGTATTTAATAAACTGGTTCAGTTGTAGATAAACTAGGATTAGGTTTCTTCATGCAGTCCATGTTGTTAGATATTTATGAAACTAGCTGATATTGTTTACACACCAACTACATGTGTGTTAAAGTAAGACTATAGATGTTTGAAAACACCTTCCAGATACTTTCATGCTTGTGTAAAAACATGTCAGATTTTAGCTAGCCAAAACATCAAGATGTGTTTAAATTGAAGATAATAACTAAGAAACAGTGGACGTGTTTATAATGGTGAAGCTAGAGAGCATCTTGTGGAAATCAGAGAATTAATAAAAAAAATTGTGTGTGTAAGAAGCACTCTACTGCCTATCTATTACCATGGAAACAGTGAGACTAATGCATATGTGTGGGTGATATATGGATATAGTGAGGGTTATGAAAGAGAGGGCTATATTGACACATATTAGGCCTACCCATGGATTTGGTGAGTGAGTCACTGCACATGCTTTCACAATGAATTAAGTAATTTGGAAATTCTCAGTCCGGGTGACATTGCATAAAGATATATAATAATAATAATAATTATTATTATTATTATAATTATAATAATTATATATATATATATATATATATGTCAAATCAAGTTTGAGGAAATACATATTGTAGTACTGTTAATGGCCACCAGACGCATTGTAAATGCCATTTACACAAGTGTAAATGACTGAATGAAGGGAAGTCAAGAAGTCTCACCAGCGTGGCTGGAGTTGTCAAACTGCTGTCCAGTAATCTGCTTCAAAACCTCAGGAGACTCTGATTCCGGGGTCCCAAAGTTCCCTTCCGAGTCCGAACTGTAGAGAGAGAGAGAGAGAGAGAGAGAGAGAGAGAGAGAGAGAGAGAAAGAGAGAGAGAGATTAGTGGTACAGAGCAACACTGGCACTTGTGTCATTTGGCATTGTGTCAGGGACACGTTACAATAATGATGAGGACCAAAACAGCAGAACAAAGAGGTCTGTAAACCAGCCAGGAGATTCTTGAACAAAGCAGGGAAGAAATGCACATTGTGAAACTTGCGTTGTGGCTTTTTATAGCCATGTTAAAACAAAAAATGAAATACAGACTAAATACTGAAATGATGATTGAAATTGAAAATGAAATATTACATAATGTCAATGTCAAGTTCATTTATATAGCTCTTTTAAAACAACTGTAGCTGACCAAAGTGGTTCACAGGAAAATGCATAAAAACCACAAATGCACAAAATGAAGTTTCAAAGAAAGCAAATAACAAAAAGAAATACAGCCGTATCAAAAACGTCTTTTAAAAGACGTTTGGGAATGATATCCAGAGAACCATTTGTTGGCAGCATAGAGTGAACTACATCTGCTAATAATGAATTATCTTAAATATGTATAAACTGTTATCCAGCTCAGCATATTTTCCCATTCTGTGAACAAGAGGACAAACATCTCACAGCTTTTTAAGTAATGTGAAAACAATCCACATCAGCATTCAAAGGAGCCTATTCTATATTTTAGGGGATGTGGGGGGATGGGGGGAGGCAGGGAGCAGGAAGTAAAAATCACAGGCTTTCCAGGCCACCTGCATCCTTTGCCCTTTATTAGAGCACACTCTGTCGCAGCCACACACGCACACACACACACACACACTTCTTTAGGGCTGCTGTCTGAGCAGCCTATACCAACACACATTTTTTTCTAATTTGATTGAGGGAGAGAGAGAGATAGTTAGAGAGAAAGAGAGAGAGAGAGAGAGAACAGATACAGTAGAGGAATGTTCAGGCTATGCGGTGTGTGTGTGTGTGTGTGTGTGTGTGTTATTCACAGGCACTTGAAGCACATCAAAATGTCTACAATTTAATGAGAAACAGCTCAAAGAACAAAGCACACAGACTGATAAAAGCAGCATTTCGCTCTCTAGAAATAAATAACACGCACACACACACACACACACACACATGCACGCACGCACATGCACACGCACACACGCACACACACACACACACAGAACAATAGTAAGGTTTAGCTCCACAGTACATCACAGACAGACAACACATTGATAATAATGTCCCAGTGATGGGCCCAGTGCCCGAGCTCCTGGATTATGGGGATGGTTACTTAGAAACTAGAATGGACCGAAATGAAAAGCGACCAAATAACACTTTAGAAATGGCAGCCCAACCCACCCCCCAAACCGCCAACTGCAGTTACTCTGCCAAACTGCCACAACACAACCTCCTCCATATAAACACACACACACACACACACACACACACACACACACACACACTGTTTACTCTCAGGAGAAAATAAGATAAATAAAGGGATCTGCGCAGAGTGCGGCAAAGTGGCAGCTTGAATGTCCGTGTTGTTCAGACTCTGTTTTTAGCCACTGACAACATCAACTGAAGCAACACAGGAAAGAATCTTGCAACAAACAACTGTGTGTGTGTGTGTGTGTGTGTGTGTGTGTGTGTGTACGTGTAAATACCCCTGAGACACACTGACAGGTGGTGGACACGCCAATTAGCAATGGCATCCACATGACCCCTCTCTCTATAGTTTGTCTCTCTTTCAAGCTCACACACACTCACACACTCACACACGCACACACACACACACACACACACATACACACACACACACACACCTATTCACACACACACTCGCGTCCCCTTACTTGTCATCCTCGGGGCCAACCTGCCCCACCTGTGCTTGGTCCCCAGCCCCCCCGGTCACTGCTGACCAGGTCCATTTGGCCCACTGGACTGGAGACAACCAGGACATCACTGCAGGAGCTCTCGCCCCACCACCCACTGTGTTTGGCTGAGCCAACCGTCAGCTGTGCTGCTCCACCCGTGCGGTGAGTTAGCGTCCGAGCCCCTCGTCGTGTCTCAGTAAACCTGGTCCCTCTGTCTCTCGGCCTGGGCTTAGAGGACTGCGTGGCTCGTCTGGTGCTGGCCAGGCTGGCTGGGCACTGCGCTCACTTCCTGCTCCCACTCGGGCTCAGCCATGCCATCCTGCTCTTCTGCGCGGCTGCCTCCGTTAACGCAGTTAGAGAGAGAGAGAGAGCAGCCTACGTCTGGTTCTCCCTTCACAGCAATGACTTCTGACACACACGCAAGTGATTACCGAAGCATCAGTAGTCACTCCTGTCTCTGGTGGGGGGGGGGGGGGGGGGGGGGGGGGGGGGGGGGGGGGGGGGGGG